>JAVJIF010013275.1:0-109669 GCA_038442645.1 Agave tequilana
AACCCTTCTACTTTGTGTTATCCCTCTTGTGTAGAGGTTGATTTTGGAGTGGTGGCTGTGCCCTATCCCTCTAGTGAGAGGTTGATTGGTTGTTGGCTTTGTGCTCATCCCTCATTTGTGAGGTTGATTGAGTTTTGTGGTGGCTTTGTGCTAACTTCTAAGTGTAGAGGTTGTATTTGTAAAGAGAGGTTGTGTACTCCCGGTTATTATATTGCCCCAAATCCTCAGTGGAGGTTCCCTGTGTGGGAGTCCTTTGTGAACGAGTTAGTAGAAATCCTTCTGTGTGAAGATGGGGACGTAGAGCTGGGTGCTCGAATCTCGAAATAAATCTCGGTGTTTGATCCATTGACTCTCTAACTCTCTCTTTACTTTGTTCCTTGCATCATTTCATATTGTTCATTCATATATTATATGCTTAGCTTGTTTGTGTGTGCCTTACTTGTGCTTAACCACGAGAGCTTCATATAGCACCTCAACTCTTATTTAGAGGAATCAAGAGGAGTTAGTTCAGAGCCCTTCACTGGGAATTCGGCTACACTCGTTGGTTGCATTAAGTGTTGTTGCAATTAAATTTTTAATTTCCGCGTTTAGTTCATTAGATTAGTCGTACACCTATTCACCCCCTCTAGGTGTACTTTCAATTGGTATCAGAGCCTACGCTCCTAGTATTTGGTTTAACCACCTAGGAGTGTGATCTTGGTTAGCTAATCTATCTTTTGCGTTTGCACTTGCACACATATAGTTTGCACTCATGGATGTTCCTCCCAAGTTTGATATCTCTAGACTTGACATATGGAAGGTTCTTATGAGTTGTCATTTAAAAACTCTAGGCTTGCATGTTTACCTTGCCATTACCAAGGAATCCTACCCTAATGATAGCAAGCATATAGAGGCCAATGCAATAGCCCTAAAGGCACTTAGAACATCACTTGATAAAAGTTATTTACTTGTGTTTTCTCACTATGAGTCCGCTTTTGCAGTATGGAGCATTTTGACTTCTCCCGAGCTACCAAAGATTATCGATAAGAAGAGGAGATCTAGGAGAGACGAGTCCGACGAATGTTGCTTCATGGTCTAAGGGAATGACTCCCTTGAGGTACACTCGGACACTCAACTAGATGCTAGTTCTAATTCATATTACAATGAGTATATGGAGGCTCAAGCAATAAATAGTGAACTTGCTAAAAATTGTGAAAAGTTGCTTTCAAAATATAAACTTTTGAAAAAGGATAATACTGGTTTAAAAGAAGAAAATAAAGATTTATCTTCTAAACTTGAGATTGCTTTGCAAGAGAGGGATGAGATTTCAAGTGAACTTGACTCACTTAAATCCCAACTTGATCTTGCTCTTAATGAAAACAAAAATTTGAAAAGTAAAAATGATTGTGAATATATTTTGAAGAAAAATGAGGATTTAACTTCAAAACTTGATTTTGTATTAAACGAAAATAATTCTTTAAAAATAAAATAAATTTGATTTCACAAGAATTAAAAGATTATTTAAAGAAAAATATTTCTTTGCAAAATGATATAGACACATGTTTGCCATGCTAGTGTAGCTTCACATTCTAGCTCACCTATTGCATGTTCCACTTTATCTTCAAGTATTAAAAATGATATAAATGTTTTGAAGAAAAGTGTTGATTTTTTGGCTCTACTTTGAGCCAATGTGCTTTAAACCATACACGTTTGGAATCTATGTTTCGAAAGAAACAAGTTCCATCTTTACATGCACACCAAACACGGCATACACATGCTCCTCACGTACACACCCATAACACGATGTATGCTCATGTATACACATGTGCACATTGTGGACGTAAGGGCCACCTTACTAAATTTTTCTATGATAAGATACATGATGAAATTTAGCAACAAAATTTGTTTGGGTTAGGAAAGGTGCTAATCCCCATGGACCCAAAGAGTATAGGTACTAAAGACCACCCCTATTGTATTTGATGTAGGTGTGGGCTTTCGCATGACGTGAGAGCGACGGTACCTTGAGGTGGATGCGTTTCGAGCTTAACGATGACTATTAGGATGCATCACTTTCAAGGGGAGTTTGGTGGGAGGACCACCTTGTTTTGGAGACATGGAGAGTTGCTCTTATTGGTGTGGTAACGATCTCTAACTCCCATTTATGTTTACATGCTTTCATATTATTCATTTTAGCATGTCTTGATGTTTTATGATTAGTATGTTATATGCCATGAGATTTAGATTAGTGATATACATGTTTAGTTATTTGAGACACCCATATTTAATATGAATTTATATCTTTGTGTTCTCACATTTGTTTTTAACTAATGTGTATGTCCTAGATCTATGCATGTGCATGTACATAATGATCATATGTATGTTTATGAGTTGTTTGTTTTGATTTCTATACTTCATGATTTAAATATATGTTTAGATGTTTATTTTCATTAAGACTTGGATATATACTTGTACAACTAGTGAACGACAAATAGATTATTACATGTTTGTGCTTGAACGCTCATTTGTACCCATTAGATGTACTAGTTTAGCCTAGTTTTGATGATTCATGCATTTGACTTGTATTCTCATTTTCTACATGTTTTCATGTTTATGTTTACTTCATGTATAAGTCTATTTTGTCTAAACTATTAGCTATACATATACATCCTTGAGTCACTTGCCTTCATGCATATATTATTGTGGACTCGTTATGTTTTGGATATGTATGTATACAGTAGTTTATACATGACATACATATACCTTGAAGGGATTCTAATTTTGATGATTTTTATGTTTCTTATAAGGAATCTCATAATAGAGCTACAATGTCTATTTTCATGACTATGTTCTTCACACAAAACTTGTACATTCACATTTTTTGAGGTTTTCTCATGATTTTGTTCTCATGAGTCTTATGTGAGCTTTATATCCTTTGAGTGTCAATTGTTGAGTGATTTTCATGTTTCATGGAATAAATTTTTTTTTATTCCTCGCTTGAAGGATTTCGTACTAGTTTTCAAATTTTTCTTAAAACTAATTCGTATTCTTCATTATGGTAGAACTTTTCAACATACTATATTTTCAAACCTATTTTTGAAAACCCTACCCATTTAAGGGCGGTTGGTTGGGCGACCATGCCTTATATGCTTCTTATTGAAAATCCTTTTAAACATGTGCATGAAATTGGTGGAAGGTAATATGAGTTATACACTTAATCTTATTGTGTTTTCAATTGGTATCATTAGATCTTTTCAATTGATATCACTATTGATATTCTTTTTCTATACTCATATATGTGTTTAATTTGTGCTTACTATATCTCTATATCTTTGAGCACAAATTTTAATTATGCTAAGCTTGATTTCTTTAATGACTATTATATTTCAATTGATTATGTTTCAATTGGTATCTTATACAAGCTTATACATCGTTTTATTTGGTATTTCATAAAGGGGGAGAAAATTTTATATTTCATCTTTCAATTGGTTTTGTTATTTTACTCCCACACTTTATGTTGAAATATGATTAAAAAAATGATATTGATTATTTTTGGTATCATATGTTTTTTGATGAAAAATTACTTTCAATTGGTACTAATCTTTACAAATTGGTATCAAGATTATCTATAAGTTTACTTAAAATTGGTATGTTTTATTGATATCAAAAATTTTGATTTATTTACTTATAATTGGTATTTACTTACAATTGGTATCAATTGGTATTTAAATCTATATTTGTTTTATGTACCACATTATGTACTTTCAATTGGTATATCTCTTTGATATCATGATGCACTAATTTGATATATTTTTTCTTATAATTGTATCAAGAAAGTTTTTTTTTTTGATTTCACCCCTTATTGATATTTTTTTGTTTTTGTTTAAGATAAAAAGGGGAGAATATTGTTTTCTTTGACCCCTTTGTTGATGATTAACAAAAAAGGGAGAAAGATTTTGAGTTTATATATGTATATTTGTGTTTTTGCATATATTGAGTTTTTGCATCTTACAATAAACAATAAATATATGAGAAAAATGATTTTGAGAGTATATGAGAAAAATGATTTTGAGAATTTAAAACAAAATGCGGGAGAAGGTTTTTGAAACATATGTTTGTTTTATGCATGTTTCTCTCTCCTAGTTGATGCATACATTTGTTTAACATCATGTGCTTCATTGAATATCTTATGTTTATTGCTATGCATGAGTTAAGGGGGAGCTTCTTTAAAGCTTAACTTTAATCCATGCATATATAACTCCATGAGTTTTGTTATCATCAAAAAGAGGGGGAGATTGTTGGCCCAGAGGCCTTCCACTCTAGTTTTAATGATGATTAACTCATATAGTTATGTTTACTAATATTCTTGTGATGTTTAGTTTCAGATACTTAACCAAGATATTAGTAGGTGATCAGCTTCAACAAAGGTGTTTTGGAACTTTTCACATGGTGATTCAAGAGTCCGAGCGTCAAAGTTCATATCTAGCACTCGTTGGAGTCAAGCTCGGTGGATCACGTTTGGATCGAGTTGGCTTGAAGACAGAATTCGTCAAGTAGACCTCGGTACATAGTTTAGATTATGTTTTAGATCCATTTGTTAAAGATTAGATAGTGTGATATGCTCAAGTTCACAACACACACACGTTTAATGTTTTGGTTTTGATTTTCGGTCTTTGGTTTAACCGATCTTCATTTTCATGAATAGATAGAATCAACAAGTTTACATGGTTTAATGTATATTAGATTTGTTCTATATACATGTATGCTTCAACTATTTAAACAAACTTAGTTTGATAGTCTATTTCATGAGTTTGAAGTTTTGGTATTTTAACAAAACGTATTTTTGGATTTAAAGTCAAAAACATTGATATATATCTATTTCATGTATATTGATTATATCCATGTACAACATGCTTCAAGTTGTTTCAAATATCATGTTTTTGTATTTGGACGAGTTTTGGACAAAACGAATTTTCAATTCAAAAATCCAAGTTTTGAAAAATACGGATTTTAGTTTTTGACAATTTCTAAGACACAAAATGGTTCAAATTGTTTGAAATATGTGTTGAATTTTTTCACAAATGTTTGTATATCAAAGTATTATAATAAAACTATTTTTGTGAATTTTTAGAGATTTTATGGGATTTATTTGGTGATAAAAACCCAGGTTTTAAGTCCTGTATTTTTGCCTGCCAGGCTCTGGCGGTCGACCGGACCAGGAACCGGTCGACCGGATCGGTCGACCAGATGTGCACACAAACGTGCACGCAGCCAGCCCTTTTGGCCTGTCGACTGTGCGGTCGACCGACTGTAGCTTCCTTACTCTCGGGTAAGGGCGGTCGACCGTAGGTTGGCAACGGTAAAATTTCGACCGTTGGTCGGTCGACCGGATGGTCAAATCTGACCATAATTGCTGCCAACGGCTAGTTTTTTGTTGAGGCTATAAATTGAGTTTTCTCTTAATAGTTTTTAACAAGTTTTCAAGATCCAAAATTTCAGAGCTTCTCTAGTGTTTTTACAAGTTTTAAAAAGAGTTTTAGAGCTTCAAAGATTTGATCTTCAATTGTTTTTAAAGTGTTTTTATTTCAAAGAAAATAGTCTTTAGGGAATTTATTTTTGGTCAAAAATTATATATCTATTTGGAGATTTCCCAAGTGATTTTCTTTATTCAAAACACTTTGTTTTTCCACACTTGAGCTTATCATTCTATCCTCTCTATAGGATCTTTGTTTTTGTGGAAAAGAATTAGTTTGTGGTCTTTTGATCACCAAGTTGTAAGCCCTCCTATTTTGTGTTATCCCTCTTGTGTAGAGGTTGATTTTAGAGTGGTGGCTTTGTGCCCTATCCCTCTAGTGAGAGGTTGATTGGTTGTTAGCTTTGTGCCCATCCCTCATTTGTGAGGTTGATTGAGTTTTGTGGTGACTTTGTGCCTAACCTCTAAGTGTAGAGGTTGTGTTTGTAAAGAGAGGAGTTGTGTACTCCCGGTTATTGTATTGCCCCAAATCCTCAGTGGAGGTTCACTGTATGGAAGTCCTTTGTGGACGAGTTAGTGAAAATCCTTCTGTGTGAAGGCGGGGACGTAGAGCTGGGTGCTCGAACCTCGAAACAAATCTCGGTGTTTGCGTTTGATCCATTGACTCGCTAACTCTCTCTTTACTTTGTGCCTTACATCATTTCATATTGCTCATTCATATTTTATATGCTTGGCTTGTTTGTGTGTGCCTCACTTGTGCTTAACCACGAGAGCTTCATATAGCACCTCAACTCTTATTTAGAGGAATCAAGAGGAGTTAGTCCAGAGCCCTTCACCGGGAATTCGACTACACTCGTTGGTTGCATTAAGTGTTGTTGCAATTAAATTTTTAATTTCTGCATTTAGTTCATTAGATTCGTCGTACACCTATTCACTCTCCCTCTAGGTGTACTTTCAGAGACAAAAAGCTATTGGAGTCGTTTGGATTCACAAACATAGAAGAGAGAAGCAACAAAAAATTAGAGTAGAAAAGAAACTTCGATTGAATTGAATAACAATGAAAGAAAGTAAGAACACGTACATCGGTTCACTCTCAGTACAAGCATCACTCTTGTTCTCCCATGAAACTATTCTTCAATCTCAGTTACATTAAAAAATAAAAATTACATTTAAAAGAGAAAAAAACTAAGTTAAACCTATACAAAAATCTATTCTATTCTCTACTTGATAGTCCGTTGTACACTAAAAATTTTGCAGTATTTATAGTAGAAATGGGATAAGAAGAAGAATATATAGATAGGGGATCAAACGCTCCCCCGTTGGTTGTACCAGAGCCGCAGACTGCGGCCAGGATGTAGTGACCACATCCTGGGAGAGGATCTCTCTGATGTCTAGTTATGTCCGTTTATCCATCTGATTTCTTGATTTATTCTCTGAATTTGATGATATTTTCATTGATCTTTAGCTAACTGAATGGATTCATAGAAATTCGAGTTTAACCAATTTCCATTTGGTGTTATCTCTTTGATTTGCTCTGATCTTCAGCTGAACATTTGCCCCAATCTTGATTTGTGGTGATATCCTCATAGATCTTTAAATTAACTGAATTGATTCACAAAAAACTTATTTTAACTGACTGGATCTGAGATTATCCTCAGCTAACCAAATAGATCCAGTTAAATCTGATTTTAACTAGAATTTATTTGGTTAGCTGACGATAATCCTAGTTCCAGTCAGTTAAAATTAGATTTTAGTAAATCAAATTGATTAACCAAAGATCAACGAGGATATCATCGAAATCAGTATCTCAAACAGAAAATCCAATTGGAAAACGGAAAAAGGATCAAACCAGAAATCTCCTCCCCCTAGATGTAGCCAACTGGCAACATCTAGGCCGCAGTTCCATAGCCAAAGCTGCTGATCCGTGACTATCTGGTAAGATTTGGGGGAATGTTTGCTCCCCCTATCTTTAGACGCGCTCTCTAGTTCTGTATTTGCTATAAATACCTACAAATTCTCAGTGTACAGGGAACGATTAGGCAGAGAAGGATTTTTAAGGTAGTTTTCATTCTAAGTTAGTGTAGGTTTTTATTTTTTTATATAATTTTTATTTCTTTGTAAGCATAGTTAGACTGAGATTCATGTAAGTAAAGGAGAGAGATTTATATTGAGACTGACACCGATGTAACCTCTTCCTTTCTTCCATCTTTCTACAAGCAATAAAAATGTAACTTGTTTATATTTTTCTTATTTTTTTCTTCTTTTCTTTTCTACTTTTTCTCTTTTAGTTTTTGATGAGTATCCAAGCGATCTAGTAGCATCGGTATAACCTTATTGTGTGTTTACCACCGATATTTCATGATGATGATCTCCTCCTCAAGATTCTATATCATTTCATTCTTGTTCGTCTTGATGATGTAATGCTAATGGGAAAAGAGTTCGATCTTATAGATTATGCGTTGATCGCCTCTGAAGTAAGGTAAACGTGCCAATAATTCAAGATAAGTCATAAACCGGAAGAGATAGGTAAGTTCTTTTAGTTTTTCTTTCTTTCTTTTAATCCTTTAGTTTAGATCACAACCATCTCCTAACTCTTTTATTCACTTTTCTTTGTATAATTCCATTTTCTATTATCTCCACCTTCTTAATCCTCTTTCTTTCCATTATTATCTTCTGCAAAATAAACATTTAAGACAGCAAAATTAGCAGATTTTATTATCAGATAAATGTAGGAATGTAATAAAAAATAATGTAATAAATGTGTACGACCAATTTCCTCTATTGTCGGTATGAAGTTGGGCCACCAATCCTCCAAGACCAGTGTGGTGCAACCTATCACCGACGACCCTCCAGTGCGGACCCTACGGAGATCCTCCTCATTACTGAAATTATAATTAATTGTTCAATAATTAATTGTTCACAACATATAATACTTTATATAAAATTAGATTCTGATTTTATAGTTAGGGCATTCAGATACAAGAGGAATTATCTCCAACTCGCCTATCATTCTCCACTTTTATCTGAATGCCCTAATTATAAATTTAGAATAAAAAATTTTCCCCAAAATATTGCCGATCAAAGCCATCTTCCATTCAATCTCGCTTCCCAAAGTGATATAGATGTGGAAGCGAAGAAGACGAGCAACACAGGCTAGATATTATATTAGTGCTGATGAACCCTGAAGAAGCCTTCAGGTAGGGGATAATTACTTGAATCCACGAGCAAGCGACTGGAATCCACGAGCCAAAGAGAACAACTCGAACTCACGAGTAATTTGAGAGTAAAAACTCAATTGTATTAATTAAAATTGGATGATAAAAAAAAAACCTAAGATATAGTGGCCTTATATAGGTAAATAAAAGGAGAATACTTCTCTAACTAGATAACTATAATAAAGAATCAGAAATAAAATAAATTGGAATCTAAAATGGGAACCCAGAAAATAACTCCTAAACAAATTAGGAAACTCTAATATGTAGTTGGCTCGTCGACAGGTGAAGAGTATTGCCGACAGGACTGCAATTTCTTGACTTTCTGTAAAATCTTGTCGACAATTGAAGGATATTGTCGACAAAACTGTAAACTTCTGAGTTTCTTAAAAAGCATGTCGACAGGTGAAGGGAGCTATCGATAGGTAACTTAAATCAACCGTTCTCATCTTGATCTCCTACATCAGTCCCTCCCTCTTCAAATGAACTCGTCCTCGAGTTATCATCTGGATATTGTTGCTTGATAGGGTAATATTCATGAAGATCTACCATGTTGAATGTTTTGGACATTGTCATATCGCTTGGAAGAACTACAATGTAAGCGTTATCATTGATCTTCCTTACAGTTTAGAACGACTCATATTTTCTTGACTTCAACTTGTTGTAGGACACAATAGGAATTTTTTCTTTTTTCAAGTATACCATTACCATGTCCCCTTCTTCGAAGACCTTTTCTCTCCTCTTTTTCTCAGCTTTGATTTTATATCTCGCATTGAATTTCTCCAACTTTAATCGAACCTCCTCTTGCACATCTAGTATTTGTTCTGCCATGGCGATAGCCACACTACTAAACTTCTCTCCAATAGGGAGCTTGGTTAAGTTTAGGAGATGATGATGTACCTTCCTATAAATAGTAGAAAATGTGACATACCCGTTGAGCTGTTGATTGAGCTGTTGTGAGCAAATTACGCTTGGGGCAAACCTTGATCTCACGCTCTTCGCTTGTCTCCACATATGCTTCTCAATAGGTTGTCTAAGATATAGTGGACAACTTTTGTCTAGTCATCAGTTTGAGGATGTGCCGTTCTACTGTATTTCAAGTGATGGTCAAATCTCCTTGAAAGAATAGTCTAAATCGTCGCTAAAAACTTGTTGTCTCGATCAGAAATAATGGAACTCGGCATGCC
Organism: Agave tequilana; assembly: GCA_038442645.1. Classification (NCBI taxonomy): domain Eukaryota; kingdom Viridiplantae; phylum Streptophyta; class Magnoliopsida; order Asparagales; family Asparagaceae; genus Agave; species Agave tequilana. The sequence goes on from JAVJIF010013275.1 coordinate 9,849, forward strand.
ATGTACTCATAGAACATTATCGAAGAACAACTTGGCCACATGGGGTGTATCAGAAGTGTTTTTGTAAAGAATAAAGTGCGTCATCTTGAAAAATCGATCAACTACCACGAAGATGAAATGCACTCCCTTTTGTTGTGAGAAAGTCCTAGCATGAATTCATGCTTAAGTCCTCTCAACATTCTTTGGGGATGGGCAAAGGTGTATACAATCTCGTATTTTGGGCTTGTCCTTTAGAAACTTGACAAATGGGATACTCATCACAATTGTAGTCACATCTTTCTCCAGTTGGGCCCAATAATATCTCTCTTCAAGGTGCTTGGTGGGAAAATTAAAGGGGCATGTAAATTTTTATTTGATTGTAAAGAAAATTACAACAGATCAATAATCCGGTTACAAGAAAGGGAATATATTTAAGCTCAAATCTCCCATTTGTTTAATGCTGGGTTCTTGATGTGACGATGGAAAGTGAATCTTGTTTTCCGTTAACCGGGTGAACGTCAAGACTACTTGGGAATCTTCTCTTTGGACGGTGGATGAAGTAACACAGCTTCTGTCCGACGAGAATCTCAAAGAGACCGTATGCAAAAACAAACTTGTACGCAGCAAGTTGTTAGAAAAGTTGAACTCTCTTTTTCTTTAGTTGGAGATCTTGGTCCTTCTACAGCTTACAACCAAAGTTCTTCTGACCAGATTTTTCTGACCCCTCTTTCATAGCAAACTGGGCTATTTATAGAGGTTTCAGGGGGTAAAAAGTGTCCCCTAAAAACACTCCATAATGGGGGTTAACTTCCTCATTACGTGGGCAGTAATTGACCCAGTAATAAAGGCAGTTATAACTGAGACACGGGCTTTCGACCTCGCGTTTTGCCATTGTGATGCTTGAGAAACGGGAGCTTCAAATTCTGTATTAAGCTTCACGTGAGACACGGGTTTTGTGCTCTGCGTCTTGGTGCTGCAGTGATGCTGAGATACGGCTATCATGCTCTGCGCCTTGGTCATTGTAGTGATGTTGAGACGCGGGTTTCAATCCTCGCGTCTTGGTGCTACGCTAGTGGCGATGATTAGCCTTGCATCTGGAGTTTGGACTCTGTTTTTTGATGACATGTCTTTAGTGATTTTTAGACAGCCTACAGAACCCCCTCCAAAGTTTTCGATAGCCGCGGTTGATTAGGACGGATTTTAAAATACTTTTAACTCTGGTTGAATTCATACTTCTCATGATTGGATTGACAATCATTTGAGATGCCCTGGGCTTGATCCTGTCTGAAATGTGGTCTTCGTGAGTGTACTGTAAAACCCTTTGAAGCCACCAGAGATGATCGTGGTGAGTGTCTAGATATGAAGTCCAAACCTCCTCAGTGCTCTAAGCTGATTATTGGTTTACTGTTGAATCAGGGGTAAACAGTCGTCTGCTTGTGCCAGTGTACTATTGAACTAATTACAGAAGTAAAGACTGAATGCAAGTCTTGTAGACGCAGGAGTCATGTTGATCTAGAGACACCATCCTCACTCGGAGTGGGGACGCATCTATTAATTTACTGAAGAAACGCGGCCTCTGGAGGGACGCGATCTTTGAAGTAAAGACGCAGCTCTCACCCTTTTGACTAGACGAAGCTCTAGTCTTGCTGAAGAGATACGACTTTTAGAGGGACGCAATTTTTGAAGTAAAGATGTAGTTCTCACCATGTTGATTAGACGCAGCTCTAATCTTGCTGAAGAGACGCAACTTTTAGAGGGACGCAATTTTTGAAGTGAAGACGCAACTCTTACCCGTTGACTAGATGCAGCTCTAGTCTTTCTGAAGAGATGCGACCATTGGAGGGACGCGGTTATTGTTAAATGTGAGTCCCACGTTTTGGGCGCGTTGCCACGTGTCTGACGGAGTTGAGGGGACATCCTTCCCTTGACGCGCGAAATTCGTGTTCATTTAAGATGCATGCCACACGTCGGGCGGGGATTAGGCCTCGAGACATGTACCACGTATCACTGCGGATTACCGTGCCTATAAAAGACAACAGTATTTCAAAAGTCATCATTAGACTCTTCTTCTTCTTCGCTGAACTTTTTATCGAGGGTTAATAAAAGCTTAAAGATTTTTTCATTTTCATCGTCTTCAACACAGATTTCACGATTGCGATGGCATCAAAAGCTAAGCATGTTGTTTTGTCCTCGAGTGCTGCTGCCTCTGAGACTCAAATGGGCGGTCCTTCCACGCAGAAGGCCCCCATTTCAGGTAGTAAAACTATCTAATCTGATTTTCATCATTGAAGGGGCTTAAAGAGTTCTCTTAACTTTTAAGTCTCTTTTGAATATGAACTGCCAATGCGAGGCTCATGCCCGTGTTTGATTTTCAGACGCAGCTATTGAATTGGTAGGCAAGACGCAGGTTTGACGACCTCCGCGTCTTTGCTTCATCAATCTTAAGTTCGTATCTGTTTGTTTAACGCGGGCCTCGTTGAGCCCTGCATTTTGAGCTTAACACTCAGAATTTTTCTAAGTGTGGGAGGTTCAGACGCAGACTTCCTATGATTCTCGTGTCTTTAAGATCAGGCGTAAGTTTCAGTGATTCTCGCGTCTGAGTCCGACACTTAGAAAAATTTCTAAGTTATTTTTTTGAAATGCGGGTTCCATGTAGGCCTCATATTTTTGCGTCTAGACGTGGATTTTGCTAATTTTCGTGTCTGGATTCATTCCTGCATTTGAATTTCAAACAACTAGCCATTTTCTTTCAGATTCCTGACTAAGTGTTGTCTTCTTTGCAGTACAATACTCTTCCAACCTCTTATCCAAGAAGTGTCACTTGGGGCACATAGGTGGTGCTGATCGTAATCTGACTTTTATGCTTCAGAAGACTGCTCTTGTGACTACTGGTAAGTCAAAGGAACGAAAGGAGAGGATCTCCAAATCCAGTATGGTACCCTTCGGGAGATTATCTCTGATAGACTGTTCAATATGGATTCTCGCACTCCGTTAAGGAAGCCTGCTTTCTTCTTTGGTGACGCCATTGACGAGGATGATAGGACTCTGCATGACGGAGATTATAAGTGGCTCCGTTAGATAGGGGGCAGGAGGATCTTTCTTCCTAATATGGAGAGGATGTATTCCTTGTCCTATTTTCAACATATATCCGTTCATCGTACGATGGAGTGAGATCTTTCCTAGTTTGTCTCTGGTGTGTCTCTCGGCAGATTAGGTGCCAAAGAAGCATACCCTGCTGGCCATGAGAAAGATGTCTTCGGTTTATTTCCCGGGTTAGTCAGGCCTGAGTATCCGAAAGGAGAAACCCCTCAGCTTGTCGCCACCTTCATCAATCAGTTCTTGAAAGTTAGCGGTGATTTTCCCGTCGATTTTCGCCTGCTCGGATGGGTCCATTCTACCGACAAATCATGGTGGGGTAGAATGGTCGGATTTGTTCTTGTTGAGCTCGGGGTTCTCGTTTTCATTTCAAAAATTCAAGTTTTAGAAATACAGATTTTATGTTTAAGTAAATTTCAATATCACAAAAATGGTTCAAATAGTTTATAATATGTGTTGAATTTTAGTCACACATATTTGTATTTCAAAGATCTTTAAAGAATTTGTTTTTTGAAATTTATGTGATTTTATGAGATTTTATAGAAGTTAAAAAGACAAGTTTTTTATCTTATAGTCCCAGCCAGATCAACTGGCGGTCGACCGGAGCGGTTAACTGGACCAGTGGTTGGTTGACTGGAGCGATCGACCGATGTGCACAAGGACCTGCACATGGCCAGCCAACTCGGCCGATCGACCGACTGAACGCACCCCACTCTCAGGTGGGGCCGGTCAACCGAGCAGTCGACCGTAGGCTCAATGATCAGAAAAGTGACCCTTGGCCGGTCGACCAGCCGGTCGACCGGAGGGGCAATCTGGGCATTCCCAGACTGCAACGGCTATAATTTTTGAGAGGGTATAAATACCCATCTCGTGGGCTGTTTTACACATAATTTTTTATAGCAAAATTTTCTATCTTTCCTAGTGTTTTTACAGCAAGATTTCAAAGAGTTTTTAGGCTACAAATTTTATTTTTATTTGTTTTAAAGTGTTAAAAAATTCAAAGAAAAGATAGTCTTTTGGGAAATGGTTTTGATCTTAATTTCAATAATTATTTGGAGAATTTCCCAAGTATTTTTCTTTGTTCCAAATACTTTGTTCTCTCACACTTGAGCTATCATCTCTATCCTATTTATAGGATCTTTGTTTTGTGAGAAAATTGGTTTGTGATTTTTGAAATCACCAAGAGTTGTAATCATCCTTTGCTTGTGCTTTGTGCCTTTCCCTCTAAGTGTAGAGGAGGTTAGACAATTGGGTTTATTGTTATCCCTCTTGTGTAGAGGTGATTGTGGAGGTTGTGTAGGTATCCCTCTAAATGTAGAGGTGATTGAGGTTGTTGTTTGGCTGTGTGCCTTGTCCCTCTAGTGAGAGGTGATTGTGTTGGCTTTGTGCCTATCCCTCTATTGAGAGGTTGATCTTATTTGGCTTAGTGCCCATCCCTCTAAGTGTAGAGGTAATTGTTATTGTGCCTTGCCTCTTGTGTAGAGGTTGTTCTTGTTTGATAGAGGAGTTGTGTACTCTAAGTTTGTATTACCCAAATCCTCAGTGGAGGTTCCCTGTGTGGGAAGTCCTGTGTGGACGATTAGTGGAAATCCTTCTGTGTGAAGGCGGGGACGTAGAGCAGTGGCTCGAACCTCAAAACATATCCTGGTGATTGTATTTGATCCACTATCCCTTAACTCCCTCTCTCTCTTATATCTTGCATTGATTCATATTTCTCATATCTTATATGCTTGGTATTGTTTGTGTACCTCACTTGTGTTGAATCAAGAGAGCTTCATATAGCACTTAACTTTTATTTAGAGAAATTTAGAGGAGATAGTCTAGAGCCCTTCACCGGAAATTCGGCTACACTCTTTGGTTACACTAAGTATATTGTAAGTAGTTTTTAATTCCGCATCATTTGTCATTAGATTAGCCATACACCTATTCACTCCCTCTAGGTGTACTTCCAATTGGTATCAGAGCCTACGCTCCTGATATTAGGTTTAACCACGTAGGAGTGAGATCTTGGTTTATTAATCTATATTTACATTTGCACACATATAGTTTATACACTCATGGATTTCATGACCCCTCCTATGTTTGATGTCTCTAACATCGATGTATGAAAGATTAGGATGAGTGCTTATTTGAAAGCCCTAGGATTGCATGTGTACCTTGCTACTACCAAGAAATCCTATCTTGTTAATAACAAGCATATTGAGGCCAATGCACAAGCCCTAGAGTCACTTAGGCAAACATAAGTAAAGAATATTAGTCTATAGTTTCTCATTGTTATTCCACTTTTGCAGTGTGGAATACTTTGACCTCTCTCGCGCTATAAACGACGAAACATGTGGAGGAGGAATCTAGTGTAGATGAGTCCGACCAACCTTGCTACATGGTCCAAGGGAATGACTCCCTTGAGGTAAACTCGGACACTCAACTAGATGATTGTGCTATCTCTTCTAATGATGAACATGATAGTATGGATACTGATGCATTAAATGAAGAGCTTTCCATTATTTGTGAAAACTTACTTGAAAAATACTAAACTTTGAAAAAGAAAACTTTTAAAATAAAAGAAGAAAATAAGAATTTGTCTTCTAAACTTGATATTATTTTGCAAGAAAGGGATGAGATTTCAATTTAAAGGGACTCATTGAAATTTCAATTTGACCTTAATCTAAATGAAAACAAAATTTTTAAAAATAAAAATGATTGTGACATTGTTTTGAAGAAAAATGAAGTTCTATCTTTAAAACTTGATTTTGTTTTAAAAGAAAATGACTCTTTGAAAAATAAAATTGCTTCAATTTCAAAAGAGCTAGATTTATTTTCTAAGAAAAATATTTCTTTGAAAAATGATATTGATTCACATGTTTATCATGCTATTATAGATTCATCCTCTATTAACAAACATGTTTCATGCTCCACTTCTTCTTCTAATATTGAAAATGATATATATGTTAAGAAAGAGTGTTGATTGTTTGGGCTCTACTTTGAGCCATTGTGTCATGAACCACACACGATTGGAATCCATGTTTCGCAAAAAATAAGTTCCATATATAAATGCACACAAACCACGGCATACACCTGCTCATCATACTCACACATGACATGATGTATGCTCATGTGTACACATGTACACATTGTGGACGTAAGGGCCACCTTGTAAAATTTTGTTATAATAGAGTAAATGATTCAAATTTTGCAAACAAATTTGTTTGGGATAGGAAAGGTGCTAACCTCCATGGATCCAATAAGGTATGGGAACTAAAAGTCACTCCTATTCTATTTTATATAGGTGTGGGCTCTCGCTTGACGTGAGAGCATTAGTGCCTTGATGGTGGATGCCTTTGTGCTTGATGAACATTACATTGGATGCATCACCTTCAAGGAAGTTTGGTGGGAGGACCACCATGGTTTGAAAATCTAGAGATTACCCTAATGGTTTTGGTGACTATCTCTAACTCCCATTTAGTTTACATGCTTTCACTGATTGATTTTTAATATGTTTTAATTTTTCATGATTAGTATGTTAAATGCCATGATGATTAGACTTGTGATATACATATGTAGTATTTGAGATACACTCATATTTATATGGACCATTACTTTTGTGTTCTCACTATTATTTAACTACTTTGAATATGCTAATTCTAAGACATGTGCATTTATATAATGATCATATTAGTTTTTGTGTATGATTTTGCACTTCATGTTTTGATTACATGTTTATATGTAGTTTTCATTAAAACTTATGTAAATATTTGTGCAACTAATGAGTCACACTTGATTTTTTATATGTTTGTACTTAATTGCTCATTTGTACCCATTATATATACTCGTATAGCCTAGTTTTGATGATTCATGCATTTTGACTTGTATTCCCTATTTTTTGTACATGTTTTCATGATAATGTGTTTACCTTCATGTATATGTCAATTTTATCAAAACTTTTGATATACTTGTCTATCCTAGAGTCTCTTACTTTTCATGCAAATTTTTATTATAGACTCATTTGTGTTTTAGATATGTATGTACACTTCTAGTTTAGATAAAACAACATATACCTTGAAGCCTATTTAGTTTTGATGATTTTCATATTTATAAAGGAATTTTATATGAGCTTTATTTCCTATTTCCATGATTAGGCTTTTTACATAATTCTTGTACACTCACATTACTTGATGGTTTCTCATGACTTTATTTTCATGAGCCTTATATGTGCTTTATAGACTTTGAGTGCCAATGATTGAGTGATTTTCATGTTTTCATGAATATATTTTTATTTTATTGCTTACTTGAAGGACTTCGTACTAGTTTTTAAGATTATCATAAAACTAGTTGTATTCTTCAAATTGGTAGAGTTTTCAAACATATTAAAATTATTTTCAAATCTTATTTTTGAAAACTCCTACCAACGCTAAAGAGCGGTTGGATGGGCGACCATGCCTTGTGTGCCTCATTGACAATCTTTATAAACATGTGCACGAATAGGGAGGTAAGTATGAGTTATATACTTGATTCTCATTATATTTTCAATTGATATCACAATTGATATTTATTTTGTATACTAATATGTGTTTTCTATATATGTATGCTTCAAACTTCAAATAGTATCAACTTCAATTGGTATATTCTTTTTCATACATATGTATATGACTTGATTGTGCTTACAATATCTTTACATCTTAAAACATAAATTATGTTTATGTTAAGCTTGATTTACTCCTTAATGTCAATTATTTTTCAATTGGTATTTTATACAAGCTTAGGCATTGCTTTTATTAGTATTTCATAAAGGTGGAGAAAAATTCATTTTTATCTTTCAATCGGTTTTATTTTCAATTGGTATCTTAATCCCACCATCATGTTGGAAAAAAAATATACTTTATTTTGGTATATGCTAACATTTTCAATATTGGTATCAATAATCTAAAATTTATATTATTCTCAATTTGCTATCCTTATTGCAAAATGATTTTAGTGTTTATCCGAAAGGTTGGTTTGTTTTTTTAATTGATTATCATGTTTCATTTTAAATTGGTATCTATATTGATATGAGTTACGTTTACCTAAAAATTTGGTTTTTACTTTCAAATGGTATTAAAATTTACAATATATATATTTCAGTTGGTATCAAAAACATACAATGTTTCATTTTCTATTTGTATCAAAAATTTACAAGATATTTTCAATTGGTATCTTTTGGTATCTTAAAAATTTTGTTTATTGGTATCATAAATTGGTATCATAATGTTTCGATATATACCTTTAACATAAATTGGTATATTTTCAATTGGTATCATAAATTTGTTTTAAAGAGGTGTCATAATGTTTTGATATGTATTGCTTATATGCAAGGGAAGTTTAACATCTTCTCTATATATAGATTCATGTTGAGTGTATCTCATATTGAAGTGATTGACCTCTCTTTGGTATGTGGTACACGTGTGTAGTAGGAGCTTCACATCTCCTTTTATGCATTGTATATTATGCTTTATGCGATTAGTATTTAGTCATCTCATTTCATATAAATGTATTTTTGCAGGGGGAGTTAATTTTACGTCTCTCCTCTTCATGAATATATATCGTATATATATCTTTATTGTTTGATTTGACAAAAAGGAGGAGAAGATTTTTTTTTTAAGAGTATTTATGCCTCTTTGTTGATGAATTGACAAAAGGGGGGAGAAATATTTGATGAGTTTATATATGCATGTTTATTTTATTTCCTTGTTTTATACAAAAAAAGGGAGAAGAATTTTGAGAGTTTTATATATGCATGTTTATTTTCTTGTTTAATGCATATATGTTTTTGTTTATGCAAAAAGGGGAGAAGTATTTGGATTTGTTTATTTATGTTTATTTCCTCATTTATGCATATATGTGTTATTTGGTTATGCATTCATTGAATATCTCTATTGTTTATTGTATGCATGAGTTAAGGGGGAGCTTCTATGAAGCTTAACTTTAATCCATACATATATAACTCAATGAGTTTTGACATCATCAAAAAGGGGGAGATTGTTGGTCCAGAGGCCCATCACTCTAGTTTTAATGATGATTAACTCATGTAGTTATAATTTACTAATAATCTTGTGTTTAAATAGTTTCAGTGATTGATCAAGATATTAGTAGGTGTTTAGCTTCAACAAAGAAGTTTTGGAGCTTACACATGTCGATTCAAGAGCTCGCGTGTCAAGATCGCATCCTAGCACTCGGTTGGAGTCAAGCTCGTTGGATCGCGTTTGGATCGAGTCGGCTTGGAGACAAGAAGACTTCAGTTTGTATTTAATTTAGTTGTTTAGATCTTGTGTAAATATTAGACAGTGTTGATATGCTCAAGTTCACATACACACACAAGTTTAAAGTTTATCAGTTTTGATTTTCGGTTTAACCGGTTTTTGGATTTCATGTAAAAATATAGATATATATCTTATATGTATATTGTGAAAATCACCTAGAGGGGGTGCATAGGTGATTATGCTAATCTAGTGAACTAAATGCGGAATTTAAAATCTAATTACAATTACACAAAATGCAACCAATAAGTGATGCACACACAACCAAGCCAAGCATATAAATATGAATGATCAATATGAAATAATGCAAGGCACAAAGTAAAGAGAGAGAAAGAGTAAGAGTCAATGGATCAAGCGCAAATAATAAGATATGTTACGAGGTTCGAGCACCCAGCTCTACGTTCCCGTCTTCACCCAGAAGGATTTCAACTCCACTAGCTTATTCACAAAGGACTCCCACAAAGGGAACCTCCACCGAGGATTTGGGCAATACAATCACAAGGAGTACCCAACTCCTCTCTTTACAAATACAACCTCCTCCTTGAGGCACAACACCAAGCCAACAAACAATCACCTCACAACTTGAGGGATTAGCACAAAGCTTACACAAGGATCACCTCACACCTTGAGGGATACTACCCACTTGCACAACCTCCTCAACACAAAGAGGGTAAGGCACAAAGCCAAGTAAAGATTGGGTTTATAACTTGGTGATCAAAAGACCACAAACAATCTCTTTTCTTATACAAAGATCCTATAAAATAAGATAGTAGATGTAGCTCAAGTGTGGAGAAAACAAAGTGTTTAAAAACAAAGAAAAATCACTTGGGAAATCTTCACAAAGGTATAGAATGATTGAACCAAAATAAATTCCCAAAAGACTATTTTTCCTTAAAATATCAAAACACTTTAAAACAATAAGATTGATCTTTTTAGCACAAAGAAACTCTTTTTAAAACTTGTTTAAACACTAGAGAAACCTCAGAAGTTTTAGCCCAAAAATTCTTGGAGAAAACCTCTTTCCAATGGGGTATTATAGCCCATTTACAAAACTAGCCGTTGGCAGCAGATCCTGCCAAAACTGAACTACCGGTCGACCGGGCGGTCGACCGTCCAACGGTCATATTTCAGACCGTTGTGCCATCGGTCGACCGGGCGGTCGACCGTCCCCAGAACCAGAGAGCAACGGCTCTCTGGCCGGTCGACCGGGAGCAAACAGAGAGCAACCTGCTCTCAGTCGGTCGACCGTGCGGTCGACCGACTTATGGGGCAGCCAGCGTGCACGTATCCGTGCACGTCGGTCGACAGCGACGGTCGACCGGCTATTTGGTATGGTCGACCGTCCGGTCGACCGACCTAGCCTGGCAGCAGCAGTTCTGGTCAGAAAAATATATTATTTTTAATTCTAAAAATCCTCATAAAAATCTCTAAAATTACACAAAAATAGTTTTATCATTTTATTTTGAAATATAAACTTGTGATAAAAATTTCATCACAAATAACAAACATTTTGAAACATTTTTGTGTCTTATCATTTTTACCAAAAATCAAAAACTGTATTTTCTAAAACTTGGATTTTTGAATTGAAAATACGTTTTGTCCAAAACTCATCTAAATACAAAAAACATAATATTAAACAACTTTTAGGCATGATGAATATGGATATAATCCAATATTCATGAAACAATATATATATCCATGTTTTTGACTTTAATTCCAAAAATAAGTTTTGTTAAAAATACCAAAACACTAAACTCATGAAATAGACTATCAAACTAAGTTTGTCTAAGAAGTTGAAGCATGCATGTATATAAAACAAATCTAATATACACTAAACTATGTAAACTTGTTTTGATATAATATCTATTCATGAAAACCAAGATCGGTTAACCAAAACGGAAAAACCGAAAACTAATATCCAAAACATGAAATGTGTGTGTTGTGAACTTGAGCATATCATATTATTCTGATCTTTACAATTTGGATCTAAATACAAAACTAAACTGTGGTACCGATGTCTTCTTGTAGAGCGCCGTCTCCAAGCCGACTCGATCCAAAACTCCTTGATCCACCGAGCAAGTGCTATATATGCTCTTTGACACTCGGGCTCTTGAATCAACATGTGAAAGCTTCCAAATCATCTTGTTGAAGCTAATCACCAACTAATATCTTGGTTAATGATCTGAAACTAAACATCACAAGATTATTAGTACACATAACTACATGAGTTAATCATCATCAAAACTCGAGTGGAAGGCCTTTGGGCCAACAATCTCCCCCTTTTTGATGATGACAAAACTCATGGAGTTATATATGCATGAATTAAAGTTAAACTTCAAAGAAACTCCCCCTTAACTCATGCATAAATAAATAAACATAAATATGCAATGAATATGAAACACGAAACATGCATAGATATGCATAAAACAATAAAAGGCTCTAGATATCAATGAAATTTTCAAAAACAAATAAACATGCTCTAGATAACAATTAAACTTAATATATGCAAAACAAAACTAATGATCTCTTTTACAAGCTCTTGATACCAAAAATAAACATGTTCTTTAAATAATGCTTTGATACCAAATGAACTTAATAAAAACATAAAACATGCATAATATGCATATATAAACTCAAATTCTTCTCCCCATTTTTGTCAATCATCAACAAAAGGGTTAAAAACAAAACAAATAAAAAATATTCTTCTCCCCTTTTTGTTCAAAACAAGGAATCAATAAAGGGATGTATCAAAAATAAAATGTTCTCCCCTTTTTGTCTAAAACAAAAATGATATTAATAAGGGGTCAAATTAAATATGATACCAATTAAAAAAGTGTCAATGAAGTGCATATTGATACCAATTAAAAATGAAACTATACCAATTGAAAAACAAAAATCTTGATACCAATTAATAAGTAAACAAATATCATATCAATAAACAATCTTTACCAATTGAAATTATTATTCTTTTTAAGCATATAAACAAACTTGATTTTGATATCATATGTTTTAAATAAAAACTTTTAATCATAAAGTATAGGAGTGGAAAACAAAATATCAATTGAAAGATAAAATACGAGTTTTTCTCCCCCTTTATGAAATACTAACAAAAACAATGCGTAGGCTCGAATTAAGATACCAATTGAAAGCTAAATCAATTGAAACAAAGTTGAAGCTCAAGCCTTAGCATAAACAAATATATATGTATGGAATATTAGATACCAATCGAAATTGATACTATTTGAAATGTAACCATACATACATAAAAGATATATGAGTATACAAGAAATGTCAATATTGATACCAATTGAAAGAATCCAATGATACTAATTGAAACAACAATATTATCAAAGTATATCTCATATTTCCTATCCTCCCAATCATGTTCAAGTTTAAAATGATTTTTACTATAAAGCATACATGAGCATGATCGCCCATCCAACCGCCCTTGGAAGGTAGGGTTTCAATAAATAGGTTGAAAATATAGTTTGTTTGAAAATCTCTACCAAGTGAAGAATATCAAAACTAGTTAAATAGAACAACTTGAAAACTAGTATGAAATCCTTCAAGTAAGGAATAAAACAAAATGTTTTTCATAAAACATGTAAATCACATGATCACTAAATACTCAAAGTCCATAAAGCATATATCACACTCATGAAAACAAAATCATGAGAAAACTAACAAGGTGAGTGAACAAGTGTTATGTGATACATATCAACATGAAAATATTCAATTAAGCTCATGTGGAATTCCTTAAACATGAAATATGAAAATCTAAAATTTTTCAATAAAACAAATTATACTTCAAGGCATATGTATGTTTTGTCAACACAAAAAGTATACATACATATCTCTAAACACAATTGAGTCTATATATAAAGATTTACATGAAAAGCAAATGACTCAAGGAGTATACATGTATATCTTAAAGTTTGGCAAAATAGACGTACACATGAAGTGAAAACACATAATCATAAAAACATATACAAAATGGGGAATACAAGTTAGAATGCATGAATCATCAAAACTAGACTATATTAGAACATCTAATGGGTACAAATAAGCATCCAAGCACAAACATATATAAAGATTTATTTGCGGCCCACTACATGTACAAATATAAATTCTAGTCTTAATGAAAACTAACATTTAAACATATATTCAAATCATGAAGCACGAAACAAGACACAAATCATCATTACAAACATAAAACGATCATTATGTAAATTCACATGCTATTAGAGCTATGATGTGCATAATAGCTAAACAAATGGTGAGAACACAACATATGGGTCCATATAAACATGGGTGATCTCAAGAGCTATACATGCATATCAATTATCTAAGAATCATGGCATTTAACATAATAAAGTATAAACATCAAAACAAAACAAAAATCATAAACACACATATGATCATTATGTGTATGCATGTGCATTAGATCTAGGATATACATATTAGTTTAAACAAGGTGAGAACACTAAATATAGATCCATATAAAACATAGGTGTCTCAAGATAACTAAATATGTATATCACTAATCTAAATCACATGGCATAATCATAATGAGCTTTAAAACATGACATGCTACAAATGAAAATCATGATAAGCATGCAAACATAAATGGGAGTTAGAGATTGATACCAAAACCGATGAAGGCACCTCTCTAGTTCTCCAAACTAATGGTGGTCCTCTCCACCAAACCTCCCTTGAAAGTGATGCATCCAAAAATGGTTCTCTTTAAGCTTGGAACACATCCACCTCAAGGCACTAATACTCTCACGTGATGCGAGAGCCCACACCTATATCAAAAATCAAAGGGGTGGTCTTTGGTACCCATTTTCTTTTGGGTCCATGGGGTTAGTATCTTTTCTAACCCAAACAAGATTATTTGCTAAATTTTCAACATGTAAACGATCATAGCAAAATCTAGTAAGGTGGCCTTTTTGACCACAATGTGTACACGTGTACACATGGGCATACATAGTGTGAAGTTTGTGATCGTGATGAGCATGTGTATGCCGTGTATGGTGTGCATGCAAAGATGGAGCTTGTTTCTTGCGAATCAAGGTTTCCAACCGTGTATGATTCAAAGCACATTGGCTCAAAGTGGAGCCTAAACAATCAACACTTTTCTTCAAAACATTTATATCATTTTCAATACTTGAAGATAAAGTGGAGCATGCAATAGGTGTGTTAGATGAAGAAGCTACACTAGCATGGCAAACATGAGAATTTATATCAATTTTTAAAGATTCATTTTTCATCAAAACTAAATTCAATTCTTTTGAAATAAATTTAATTTCGTTTTTCAAAGCAAGGTTATCTTTAAAACAAAATCTAATTTACAAGATAAAACCTCATTGTTTTTCACAACATCATCACAATCCTTTTTGCTTTTCAAAAACTCATTTTCCTTTAGAGCAAGTTCTAATTGAGATTTAAGTGAGTCACGTTCACTTGCAATCTCTTCCTTCTCTTGCAAAATCAATTCAAAATTTGAACACAAATCCTTCAATTCTTCTTTTAGTTCAAAATTGTTCTTTTTCAACAAATCATGTTTTTTCAAAAAAATTTCAAGCTTTTGAGCAAGTTCCATATTTAAAGTTTGAACTTCTAAACATCCATAGCAATAGGAACTAGAGCTATCATCTAGTTGAGAATCCGATTGTACCTCAAGGGAGTCTTTCCCTTAGACCATGAGGCAATGCTCGTCGGACTTGTCCCTCCTAGATCTTCTCAATTTGTTGATAATCCTTGGTAGCTCGGGAGAAGTCAATATGCTCCAAACTGCAAAAGCCGAATCATAATGAGCAAACACATATAAAAGACCTTCATTAAGAGATGCTCTAAGTGTTTTAAGTGCTAATGCATTGGCCTTCCTATGCTTGCTAGCATTTGGATAGGATTCTTGAGTAGTGGCTTGATAAACTAAATGTCCTAGGCTTTTTAAATGACAACTCATCTTGGTCTTCCAAATATCATGTCTAGAAAAATTAAACATAGGAGGGCTATCCATGAGTGCAACAATATGTGTGCAAATGAAAAATGCAAATGAAAATTAGCAAACCAAGATCTCACTCCTAGGTGGTTAAACCTAATATCAGGAGCGTAGGTTCTGATACCAATTGAAAATCACCTAGAGGGGGGTGAATAGGTGATTATGCTAATCTAGTGAACTAAATGCGAAATTTAAAATCTAATTGCAATTACACAAAATGCAACCAATAAGTGATGCACACACAACCAAGCCAAGCATATAAATATGAATGATCAATATGAAATAATGCAAGGCACAAAGTAAAGAGAGAGAAAGAGTAAGAGTCAATGGATCAAGCGCAAACAACAAGATATGTTACGAGGTTCGAGCACCCAGCTCTACGTCCCCGCCTTCACCCAGAAGGATTTCAACTCCACTAGCTTGTCCACAAGGACTCCCACAAAGGGAACCTCCACCGAGGATTTGGGGCAATACAATCACAAGGAGTACCCAACTCCTCTCCTTACAAACACAACCTCCTCCTTGAGGCACAACACCAAGCCAACAAACAATCACCTCACAACTTGAGGGATTAGCACAAAGCTTACACAAGGATCACCTCACACCTTGAGGGATACTACCCACTTGCATAACCTCCTCAACACAATGAGGGTAAGGCACAAAGCCAAGCAAAGATTGGGTTTATAATTTGGTGATCAAAAGACCACAAATAATATCTTTTCCCACACAAAGATCCTATAGAATAAGATAGTAGATGTAGCTCAAGTGTGGTGAAAACAAAGTGTTTAAAAATAAAGAAAAATCACTTGGGAAATCTTCACAAAGATATAGAATGATTGAACCAAAATAAATTCCCAAAAGACTATTTTTTTTGAAATATCGAAACACTTTAAAACAATAAGATTGATCTTTTTTGCACAAAGAAACTCTTTTTAAAACTTGTTTAAACACTAGAGAAACCTCAGAAATTTAAGCCCAAAAATTCTTGGAGAAAACCTCTTTCCAATGGGGTATTTATAGCCCATTTACAAAACTAGCCGTTGGCAGCAGATCCTGCCAAAACTGAACTACCGGTCGACCGGGCGGTCGACTGTCTAACAGTCATATTTCAGACCGTTCTGCCATCGGTCGACCGGGCGGTCGACCGTCCCCAGAACCAGAGAGCAACGGCTCTCTGGCCGGTCGACCGCTCGGTCGACCGGGAGCAAACAGAGAGCAACCTGCTCTCAGTCGGTCGACCGTGCGGTCGACCGGCTTATGGGGCAGCCAGCATGCACGTATCCGTGCACGTCGGTCGACAGCGACGGTCGACCGGCTACTTGGTACAGTCGACCGACCTAGCCTGGCAGCAGCGGTTCTGGTCAGAAAAAATATTATTTTTAATTCTAAAAATCCTCATAAAAATCTCTAAAATTACACAAAAATAGTTTTATCATTTTATTTTGAAATATAAACTTGTGATAAAAATTTCATCACAAATAACAAACATTTTGAAACATTTTTGTGTCTTATCATTTTTACCAAAAATCAAAAATTGTATTTTCTAAAACTTGAATTTTTGAATTGAAAATACGTTTTGTCCAAAACTCATCTAAATACAAAAACATGATATTAAACAACTTTTAGGCATGATGAATATGGATATAATCCAATATTCATGAAACAATATATATATCCATGTTTTTGACTTAATTCCAAAAATAAGTTTCGTTAAAAATACCAAAACACTAAACTCATGAAATAGACTATCAAACTAAGTTTGTCTAAGAAGTTGAAGCATGCATGTATATAAAACAAATCTAATATACACTAAACTATGTAAACTTGTTTTGATATAATATCTATTCATGAAAACCAAGATCGGTTAAACCAAAACGGAAAAACTGAAAACTAATATCCAAAATATGAAACGTGTGTGTTGTGAACTTGAGCATATCATACTATTCTAATCTTTACAATTTGGATCTAAATACAAAACTAAATTGTGGTACCGATGTCTTCTTGTAGAGCGCCGTCTCCAAGCCGACTCGATCCAAAACTCCTTGATCCACCGAGCAAGTGCTATATATGATCTTTGACACTCGGGCTCTTGAATCAACATGTGTAAGCTTTCAAATCATCTTGTTGAAGCTAATCACCAACTAATATCTTGGTTAATAATCTGAAACTAAACATCACAAGATTATTAGTACGCATAACTACATGAGTTAATCATCATCAAAACTAGAGTGGACGGCCTTTGGGCCAACATATTGGATTCTGTCCATATACAATATGCTTCAAAGTTGTTTCAATATCATGTTTTTGTATCCATTTGAGTTTTAGAGAAAATGATTTTTCATTGCAAAAATTTAAGTTTTGAAAAATAAAGATTTTGTGCTTAAGTCAAATTTTAATATCACAAAAATGGTTCAAATAGTTTATAATATGTGTTGAATTTTAGTCACACATATTTGTATTTCAAAGATCTTAAAGGAACTTATTTTTGTGAAATTTATGTGTTTTATGGGATTTTATAGAAGTTAAAAAGATAAGTTTTTCTATCCTATAGTCCCAGCCAGATCAACGGTCAGAAAAGTGACCATTGGCTGGTCGACTGGTCAGTCGACTGGAGGGGCAATCTGGGCATTCCCAGTCTGCAACGGCTATAGTTTTTGAGAGGGTATAAAAACCCATCTCTTGGGCTGTTTTATACATGATTTTTAAAGCAAAATTTCCTACCTTTCCTAGTGTTTTTACAGCAAGATTTCAAAGAGTTTTTGGGTTACAATGTTTTATTTTTATTTGTTTTAAAGTGTTAGAAAATTCAAAGAAAAGAGTGTCTTTTGGGAAATAGTTTTGATCTTGATTTTAATATCTATTTGGAGATTTTCCAAGTGTTTTTCTTTGTTCCAAACACTTTGTTTCTTACACTTGAGCTATCATCTTTATCCTATCTATAGGATCTTTGTTTTGTGGGAAAATTGGTTTGTGGTCTTTGAGATCACCAAGAGTTGTAATCATCCTTTGCTTGTGGCTTTGTGCCTTTCCCTTTAAGTGTAGAGGAGGTTGTGCAATTGGGTTTGTTGTTATCCCTCTTGTGTAGAGGTGATTGTGGAGGTTGTGTTGGTATCCCTCTAAGTGTAGAGGTGATTTAGCTTGTTGTTTAGCTATGTGCCTTGTTCCTCTAGTGAGAGGTGATTGTGTTGGCTTTGTGCCTATCCCTCTATTGAGAGGTTAATCTTGTTTGGCTTAGTGCCCATCCCTCTTAGTGTAGAGGTGATTGTTATTGTGTCTTGCCTTTTGTGTATGGGTTGTTGTTATTTGAGAGAGGAGTTGTGTACTCCAAGTTTGTATTACCCAAATCCTCAGTGGGGGTCCCTATGTGAGAAGTCCTGTGTGGACGATTAGTGGAAATCCTTCTGTGTGAAGGCGGGGACGTAGAGCAGTGGCTCGAACCTCAAAACATGTCTTGGTATTTGCATTTGATCCACTATCTCTTAACTCTCTATCTTACATCTTGCATTGTATGCTTGGTATTGTTTGTGTGCCTCACTTGTCTTGAACCTAGAGAGATTCATATAGCACCTCAACTCTCATTTAGAGGAATTTAGAGGAGATAGTCCAGAGCCCTTCATCGAAAATTCGGCTACACTCTTTGGTTACACTAAATGTATTGTAAGTAGTTTTTAATTCTGCATTATTTGTCATTAGATTAGCCATACACCTATTCACCCCCTTAGGTGTACTTTTATGGACCACACAGGTGGCTACCTCTCCATCTTCTTCAACAAAGTCAGAATCTTTCAGTTCAGTCATAATTTGTACTTCGTCTTCATCCTCATAGTCTGCTGTGTTAACGGGCCTCCTCTTCGGGCACTCATTGGACCTGTGTTTAGGTTCACCACACCTATAACACTTGCCAACCCAAGCTTGGTATATGGATTCTCCTTGCCTTTGTAGTGGGGGCAAGTGCCATCACCGGGTTTGCTGGAGGGATGTCAATTACTTTACAGGCTAGAAACTGTTCTCTTGATGTGAAACCTCATTAGCTCTTGTGTTGCTAGATGTCCTCTCTGCTGCTCTTTTGAAAGGTAAAGCTCTGCTCTGTAACCTCTCAATTTCATGGCTTTATTCTAGGCCTCGTCAACAGAGAACGTGTCTTGGAGGGCCAAACTTTCCTGGATGGAGTACTTCAGCCCATTGAAGTACTTTGAAGTTGTTAACACTCGAAAAAGACAGAACTCTCGCATTCATCTTCAGCCGGCCTGAACAACGTCTAACTTATCGACATCTACAAAACATAAGTCGAAGACAAGCTTATGACTAGAGATAAGGCAGCAACATGGACATTACTAATCCAGTAAAGTAGATAGTAAGTCAAAGTTGCCTTTGAAGAGACCCAAGCAGGCCTAAGACGCTATACTTAGCTTGGTATAATCCCAAGATAACCTTCATAGCTCCTCATGGAACTAACAGCCTCGCTTGAGCTTAGTTGATAGCCTCACTTTAAGGCTAACTATTAGCTTCGTCTGAAGCTTTCCATTTAGCCCGCCAAGGGCTGATTTAGGAGCTTCATGTCAGAAGCCTTATACCCTAGCTGAGTCATAACTCCGCTATGAGCTGAGTCTCAGTATCGCACGAGGCTCTGAAGGCAACTTCGCCTGAAACAATGAGCTAAGTTTTAGCTTTGCATGAGCTAGCTTCGCATAATCTAGCTCCGCCTAAGCTAGCTCCGCATGATCTAACTTCGCGTGATCCAGCTCCGCAGTGAGCTTTGCCAGGTCATCAAATTGATCGTTTCAAAATTCCACGAGAGATTAATGGGTGAACCCCACTAATTTAGTGGGATTAACGCCACTTTAAATGGGCGGTTACACCCGCCCACTTTGCCCCACATTAAGTGGAGACAAATCAGCCATAACGGCAGGAGGACGTTCGCACGAACCCTATAGCTTTACCAGAAGCTCGCAAAGAGCTTGCGGCAAGGTCATTTACGAGCCTCGCGCGAAGTTAATGGCTGATTCAGCCTTGCTAAATTCAAGGGGGGCAGTTACACCCCACTTTTGGCTATAAATAGTCCCTTATTAGACACAGGGACAAAAGAGGACGGATAGAGAGAGGAAAATCGACTCGAAAAGAGAAGAAATCCTAGCAAAAGGGCCCTACTGATCTTCTGTTCTCCGATTTTCCAAACCAAGCGAGAAGGGAGTCTTATTAGGAGGCAATCTGATCATCTGACAAGTCACATCGTCAAAAGGATAAAGTGATCGCGCGTTGATCAGATTCTTACCAGCACATTTCTCCCATAAATATCAGAGGAGATCTACTTGTAATTTTAATTTCTATTACTTGTAATTTCGCTCCTCAACCCCTTTTTGTATGTTTTCCCGAATCAATTTCCAATGAAAAACAAGATGGCGACTTCGCTGGGATAATCAGTCTTCTGGTGTAATAAGGAGACAGTGACGCAATACGACGGTCAGAATCTTGAGCCCGTTATATTCAAAAACTTGGTCATTCATTTCGATCAAGAAAAATTTGAAGAATTGCTCTCGGAGGGTAGTCCAGTGCTCCACGCTCGGAAGCACATGAAGATCTCGGTGGCCAGAGCTTCAGAGCAGAAGCCAACCTTAACCGGGCAAATAGCTGAAAGAGCCTCGTCCCAACTCCTCTCAGCCTCAATTGAGGGTAAAAGTGCCTTATGCAAGGCTAGCGAGGTTCCCTGCGAACCTAAAACTCCGCTTCCGAAGCAGATGTGGAGGCCAAAACTGAAAGCTTCGTGTGAAACTTCAGGCGAAGCTACCACAACTTCGCCTATCACGCGAAGACAAAGGCAAAATGCCTGTCCGATTTGGCAGTTTTGCCGAGGCTATTAGCCGCGAGGTTAGGGCGGCAACTCTGCCTTCACCTAATCTAGGAACAGTAACTCCTTGCACCAACCTCATTCTCATGAGCGAAGCTATTGATGGCATGGCGAACACAGCGCCAGTACCTCAGGGTATGCGCGGGATTCTCAACCGCGAGGTTAAAATTGAAGCACCTAGCAGTGCTAACCACCTTCGCAACAAAGTGGCAAACAAAGCACTAGGCGTGCTTCGCTCCCCGACTCCTTAAGCGTTAAGTTTGCTCTTCGCAGCGGGGCTAAGGGATCATCCCTGGGTGCTGATAGAGGTACTTATGTAGCTTCAGCGCCTAAGGGTGCTTCCAGAACTCTCAGCTGTGAAGTTAGAACTAAAGCACTATCCAGTACCAATCACCTCTGCGGTGATGAAAAGAATGAAGCACCATCCCGTGCTTCGCTTCCAGAACCCGCGGATGCGAAATCCGCCCCTCACAAAGTTATGAGTAAGAAGGTGGTGTCAAAATTACCTGAACAGATCAATGCACGATCTACCTGAGTCTCTGCGCTGAGTCGCTTAAGCTCAGATAAATCTGACTTATGAGAGTTCTTAACGAACAAACGGAAGTCAGAATTACTCCAGACTTCTTCCTCTTGTTGTGAATAAGTGGGATGTCAGTTGGTGACAGTCCATTCAGTCCATTGCCGACCAGGACCAGTCTCTGCCACTTCTCCAAACCGACAGCCAGTCTTTGATCGACTATCAGTGCGAGCTTCTGTGAAGTATCACAAAAGGAGCATTTCGCAAAATCTATCAGATCTGCCCTCTGCATCCGTCAATATGATCGAAAGGAGACTGGAACCACATAGAGGCAGGCGAGCGCCCCGTGGTGCTAAGTCTCCTTCTTTCAGTTCTCCAGATCCGGACTATACCCTGGCTTAGGCCAAGTCCTGATAGAAGAAGAAGGTGTGTTTTGAAGCACCAGATCTAGGGTTGCAATACCCTACAGTTATGAGTAGCCATCCTCCTCAACTGAAGTAACCTCACCAAAACTAATGAGAAGATTGTTCCAATGGTTTGATAAGGAGAAGGAAGACAGTGATATGCCTCTTCGGCAACAGTCAGCTCGATACAAACAGATAGAGTGTCGGTGCATATGGCTGATAACGATATGATGACCTCCATCGACAGTTGGAAGCTCAAGAGCAAACCTCCAAGGCTCAGCAAAAAGCCTTGGACAATATTCAACAGATGCTCGCCTAACTCCTCACTAACCGAAATGACAATGATACCGGGAGTAATCATAATAAGGAGGAATATCGTGATGATGAACAACCCAAGACTGAGAAGTCAAAGGAAAGTTTTTTATGGATGCTAAAGTTCTTAAAGGTATCCAAGCTCAGATCGCATCCCTAACCCAGAGGGATGAACTGAAGAAAGTAGGGGCAGTCCGTCCTTACCCCTTGGAATGAGATTCAGTACCATACCCGCCAAAGTTCAAGTCACCAACGTTACATACGTATGATGCTAAGAGCTCGCCAAACCAGCACATTTATTATTTCTGGTCTCAGACTGGTAACGTTATAGATAACGATGCAATCATGGCCAGACTGTTCATCAGCACGCTGAAGGGGGTAGCATTCGACTGGTTCTGAAGCCTTCCGCTAGACTCTATCAATTCCTAGATTAACTTAGAGACGCGATTTCTTTCTCGTTTTTACGAGGACAACACTGAAGTAACCATGAACAAACTCCTCTCTACCGCACAGAGGAAGGGCAAATCTATCCGTGACTACAATAAGCGATTCAGAAACTTGTCTCTGATGTGCCCAGCAGGGATGCCATTGCCCATGCTCTTGCAGACATGTAGGCATAACTTTCTAGACCAAGTATAGATTCGTATAGGAGCTGTCAAAGCCCATACCTGAAAGGAACTAGTCGAGTAAGCTGAGATAGCCGAAAAGTCAGCTAAAAAGTTTGAATCATCTACCCCTAAAGGCAAATAGGGTATGAATAATAAGGAGCGCGGCGACATGGCGCAGTCCTCCCAAGCCAAAGGGAAAGAGACTATGTCCGTTGAACTGTCAGGGGACGTTCATCCAAAGGTTAAGAAGAGCGGCATCAATAATCAGGATTTAAGTTTCCTCTGAAATAATATTCCTTCAAAGACGAGCAGGTGGTTACAAGATTCCATCTACTCTACAAAGGGAACAAATCGAAACTACCGGATACTCGACGCCCTAATGAAGTGGGACGCACGAACGATCCCAACTATTGCCTCTTTCATAGGATGGTTCATCATCTTACTAACAAGTGCTTTGTCCTCAAGGACAAAATTTAGGTTTTGGTCGATGCCGGAGTTTTGACTCTAAAGTCAGAATAAAAGAAAGTGACTGCAAACATGGTGACCCTCGAGTTCAGCAAAACCCCAAAAGTCACAGTTCCTGATGGTCCTTCCCAATCCCTGAAGCACGGCTAGAAGTAAAGGATTCTTCAGCTAAAACTCAAGAGATTAAGGGTCTTGTTCCTTAGACATTAGAAATAGGAGAAATCATGTAAATACACCCAGACCTTGCCCAAGACGAACAATGGGATTCAAAGAAATCCAAGTCAAAGGGCACATCTTGCAATGTTATCTCTATCTTGCCGGATGACGGCAATGTGACATCAGCTTCTCTTAGCGAGTCTGAGAGGGAAAAGCACGCTTGCACAGCGCAGGCTGATGTTCCTCAACTGACAAGTACTCGATCCGAAAAATCATACCTAAAATAGTATGAGAGGGTTACTGACGAGACACAACAACAAATGACGTTAGTGCAAGTCCCATGCCAGCTCCGGTCCCAACGGAAAAGAGAAGCAGAAAGAAGTCCAGTTTGACTATATCCTGAAGAAGCCTTCAGGCCCAGGACTTAACATGCCTTTTTGCTTTGACATATTGGCCCAGGTGGCTAATATGCCCGCTCGTATAACCATACACAAGTTGCTTCGCCTTTGAAAGAGACAAAAGAAGCACTTAATGATGAACTGGCTAATTCAGAATCATTTCTGACACATATGCTAGAAACCCCTAAGGATGACACTCAGCCCCCTTGCTCTGAATGTCATCATATACAGCTGAAAGTACCCGCTATTACTTTCACAGCTGAGGACATGCTCCGCAAGGACAATAAACATGGTCGACCTTTGTACTATACCAGATACATCGGCTCAACATGTATTGAAAGGGTACAGGTTGATCCAGGGTCTGCATTCAGCATCATCCCCAAAAGGCTCCTCTACTTCCTTGGCATACCACTGTATCAGTTATCTGTAACCACTATGACGATATACGGTTTTAATGCAGGGAGTAGTCACCCACTTGGAAAGATTCGACTCCGTTGCCAAATCGGAAACCTGAAATCAGAAGTGACGTGCTACATTATTAACGCTGACACGTCATACAATCTGTTGCTAGGATGACCCTGGATCCACGCTAATTGGATTGTTCCCTCTACTCTGCACCAGTGCTTCAAATATGTTGAAGATGATGCAACAGTACGAACTGTGTTCGCTGAGAAACAACCATTCAAGGGAGTGAAAAACTACTTTACTGATGCTCTCCTATATCAAAAAATTAGTGAAACATCAAAAGAATCATTGCCTAACAACGATGATAGTAGCAATGAGGCAGATTCAGAGTTTGAAAGAGACACACCAACTACTTTGGTCGGTGAACCAATTGTAGCGTGTTTCAATAATTCTTAATGTAATACTCCTTCTGAGAATGATGACGAATAGGTGATAGTATCGAATATTTTGAATCTATTATGAATAGTTCTCTACACATGCCCTTGCATAAATCAAGTACATCAAGTATGTCTGTGGAATGTATAGAAGGGTCCGTTTTAGTGGTTCCTCCGTCAAAAAAGGGTCAATCACTAATAATATTTGGTAGAGCCCAACTGCAGAGGTTTACGGTCAAAGATTCGAGTTCAGACTCAGAGACCCCACAATTTTTTCATTATGCACGATCAGCACAACATATGATGAGAAAAATAGGATACATCCTGCAGCGTGGGAATGGTCTGAATTTTGGAAAAAGACGACGTGATTTTCTGCGTAATTTTTTGCCAAAAGGAAAACCGAAAAATTACTATGATAAAACACGCCGGGGGTTGGGACACACTACACCTCCACTGTCTATATCGGTTCGATCCAAAGATAACAAACTGATCCTGTCACGCTCTGCTTCTTCCTCCGAATAGGAGTCGAATGTCAGCGTGGGAACGATGTTCGAGAATCTCATCGTTAATATGACTTCAAGTAGCTAATTGGAGCCTACAGAAGCTACTGATATTGAACTATGGGATCAGTAATTGGATTGCCAGTGGGAAAAGCGATTCGAACAATGCGAACCACCTATTGAAGACATGGTGATTTGGTTTAACATGGGTAGTCAAGATCACCCTAAACCCATCTTTATAAGTGAGAGCCTATCACTTACGAAGAAAGAAGAATTGATAGTACCCGTAAGGGAGTATATCGATGTCTTCGCATGAAACTACGAAGATATGCTCGGACTTGATCCACAAGTAGCCATGCATCATCTGAATATCAAGTCTGACATCAAGCCAGTCAAGCAACAACAACAACGATTTTGCCCAAACATTATGAAAGCTATTGAAGCTGAAGTTCATAAACTCATCGCGTGTGGTTTCATAGGAACAACATCCAGATTGGGTTACTAGCATTGTTCCTGTTCTTAAGAAGAATGAAAAAATTTGGATCTGTATTGACTACCGCAATCTCAATACAGCCTGTCCTAAAGATGAATTCTCATTGCCCATCACTGATGTCATAATTGATAATACCTGCAGATTCGAAAGAATGTCCTTCATGGACGGCTTTTCAGGGTATAATCAAATTAAGATATATCCAGAGGATGAGAAACATACTTCATTCCAGACACCGTTAGGGGTATACTGCTATACCGTGATGCCCTTTAGATTAAAGAACGCGGGAGCAACTTATCAGCTTGCAATGAGTACAATTTTCGCGATCATCTCCAAAAGACGGTAAAATGTTATGTCAATGACATTGCTATCAAAAGTAGCGATAAGAATGACCATCTTCATTACTTAAGAACAACGTTTGACATAATGCGGACTCATCGACTGAAGATGAATCCGACAAAATCCTTCTTGGGGGTTTCGAGTGGCAAGTCCCTAGGATTCATTGTTACATCAAAGGGAATTCATCTTGACCCAGACAAAGTTAAAGCCATTCAGAGCATGCATCCACCTAAGAATCTCAAAGAACTTAGGGGCCTGCAAGGTAGACTGGCTTATATCAAAAGATTCATCGCATATCTCTCTGGCCGCTGTCAACCGTTGACCCGACTCATGAAAAAGGGTGTCTCTTTTGTATGGATCAAACCTATCAAGAAGCTTACGAGGATATCAAAAGATTCGTCACTAAACCTCCGGTCTTAGTGGCTCCTATATTAGGAAAACCATTCCTGCTTTAAATGAAAGCTATGGACCATTCTCTCGGTGCTCTACTTGCTCAAAAGGATGATGATGGTCACAAATATGCTATTTATTATCTAAGCAGGACTCTGATAGGGGCACAATCTCGCTATAACCCTATTGAGAATGAATGCTTAGCTCTTGTCTTCACTATTTAGAAGACACGACATTATTTGGCCAGAGTGAATCCTTTGCGTCTTCTCATGACGAAAGCAGGATCACTGAATTCTAGATTAGCTAAGTGGTCCCTCCTTTTATCTCAGTACGACATGCTCTTTGTCCCTCAGAAGGCGGTTACAGATTTTTTTGGCTGCTCATCTGGTTCCAGAAAGCTCAAAACTTCATGAAGATATTCAGATGAGCTTTTTGAATCTAATATAACTTCAGAGGATGAAGTATGGCAGATGTTCTTCGATGGAGCATCACGACTAGACCCTAAAGGCAAGATCATTAATGGTGTGGCGGTTGTATTTATCTCACCACAAAACCATGTCCTTCCTCGGGCGTTTTCATTGACGGAACCATGTTCCAATAATGTGGCAGAATATAATGCTCTACTCATTGGCCTTCAGCTCGCTCATGAATGGGGTACACTATCTTGAAGCTTATGGTGATTCAAAACTAATCATTAATCAGGTTAAAGGAGAATATGAGGTCCGTCACGGAGATTTGGTACCTTATTATCATGCAGTCATCAAAATGGCTAACTCATTTGATGGCTTTTATGTCGGTCAGTCATGTGTCCCGATCCCAAAATACTAAGGCTGACACTCTGGCTGCACTAGCAGCCACATTAGCCTTACCAATCGACACAACGTATCACCTTACAGTGGCTACTCGACACCTTGTTTGTCCTAAATATGTGTTAAAAACCAAGGAAGTTCATAGCATCTCGACAGATTTTGAACCGAGAGATTGGCGATTTCCCCTCATTGACTATGCTTTGCATGATATATTGCCAGATGACCTAAAGAAGCAGCATCTATCAGACGAAGGTCTTTCCATTTTTACTATGATCTAATAGTAAAGACACTCTACAGTCGCTCATATGACGGTATCCTCCTCCGTTGCCTTTCTAATTCAAAGGCACAAGAAATGCTTAAAGAAGCGCACGATGGCATATGCGGAGCTCATCAGCCAGGTCCAAAACTCAAGGACCGATTACACAGGTTTGAATATTATTGGCCGACCATGATAGCCGATGCCATCCAATATGCACGAAGGTGTAAAGCCTACCAAATTCATGTAGACTTCATACATCAGCCTCCAGAGTTGCTCCATCCAACTATTGCTTCGTGGCCATTTGAAGCATAGGGAATCGACGTCATAGGGCCGACCAGCCCCTCTTCAACAAAAGGTTACCAGTTTTCTTAGCAATAACCGATTACTTTTCAAAGTTGGCAGAAACTATACCACTTGTGGAAGTTAAAACTTCCAACGTAGTTAATTTTATCAAAAACCATGTCATCCATCGATTTGATGCCCCTAGGCAGATCATCCATGATAACGGTCCTCAATTCGTGAGCCAGGTATTCTATCGATTCTGTGACAAATACCGGATTCAGAATATGACATCAACCGCTTATAACCCTCCTGCTAATGGCTTGGCGGAAGCATTCAACAAAATAATTATCAAGCTACTCAAAAAATTTGTTTCATCAAATAAGCGAGACTGGAATGAGAAGCTTGGTGAATGTCTTTGGGCCTACCGAACCACAGTTCAGACCCCGACAGGCAATACACCTTTTTCCCTGGTATACGGGTGCAAAGCAGTCATACCGTTAGAAATCAAGATGCCATTATTACGTGTCGCTTTAATGACCAGAATGACAAAGGAGCACAATGATCGGTTACATCTTCAAGAGCTCGAAGCCCTGGATGAGAAGCGATTACAAGCTCAACAACATATTGAGTGTATCAAGCGCGAATCTCAAAGGCCTTCAATAAGAAGGTTAAGCAAAGAGTCTTCCAAAAAGGAGATTTGGTTTTAACCGTCAGACGACCGATGATCATGACACACAAAATCAAAGGCAAATTTCAGCCCAAATGGGAAGGACTATTTATGATAGAAACAGTCGATTCAATTGGAGCATATCACCTTATGATTTCAGACGGTGATATACTCATGATGTCGATCAACGACAGGTTCTTAAAGAAGTATTACCCTTGATTGGATCCTTCTCACGATCAAGTTAACATTACACCTCTGATCAAGACCTTCAGATCTGAGACATTTAGAAAGAACGCTCCTCTTTTTCTCTAACAGGATCACACTGCCATAAACTAGTGTCTAGCCGATCGAACACTGGCTGCATTAAAGAAGAATTAAGGTTATGAACTTCAGTTTTAGCCTTATCACTCTTCTTCAATTCATGGTCGACTAGTGTCGAGCCAGTTGATCACCGCTGATATTAAAGAAGAAACGAGATGCCAAGTTGTTTTAGCCTTGTCACTCTTCTCTGGTATGTAAATATATACCTATCTTCAACTTAGAAGAATAGGTCATATTTTGAAGTCATGTATGCCTAAGCAATAGTTACAGGCAGATGGCTTATTTAGCCTGACGTTTCTATGAAAAACGGTGGCATACCCCTGCTTCGGTTCGTTCGATTGAGGCTCGACTCAATGACAAAAGAAGGTTCGCGATACATTCTTTGGCAGAACTTTTTCACTGCTTCCACGTTCATATCAAGAACATGGTGGCCGATCGAATGACAAACACAAATGGGTTTATCTGATGACTTATCTTGCAAAGTTGAACTCATTAAAGAAGGTTTGTGACACGTCCTTCTGTAGAATCTTTCTAATATGGAAACAAGATAAGGATTCACAGAGAGTCCAGATCTCAAAGTAGCGAAATGATCCAACGCCTCTAACGGCTAAGGATAGAGAAAAATGTTGGCCTTTAAGCCCAATATAAGTCCTTGATAACTCATCATGCTGGGGGGGAATAGCATGGCTAGCCCAACTCAAACGGTAGTTGGTAAAGGTATATCAAATCCGTTGACAGCTGAGGATTTGCTAAAAATCCTAAGGAACATGTTCCTATTTGATTCCTCTCCAAAGTCACTTACCAATTCCGTCCATGGAATGGTAGGACCACTTAAAACGGTATTCATTTCCCTGACGAAATGACGAGTCAACCCTATCATGTTAACATTAAACCTCTGATAGTAAAATTCTAACTTACTCCCTGGTGGATAAAATCAACATCCCTAGCAGATCAAACTCCACTTGTCATTCTCTTTAATAGAATGATAGGTCCACTCAAATTGCTATTATGTTCAAACACCTCTAACAGTAAATGAATCCTTGTCAAGTTAACATCACACCTCTGACAGGTTGCTTTACAAATCCCCAAGCGGAGAAGCTGTCACGATTGCTTCTGACAAAATCTCCTTCTAACTTCCCAGCGAGTTTCTAAGTAGACTCTCTTCAAAGTCTATTATTTCCCTCTCAGTCCCCAATGGACTTCTTGGTTGTTACGTTAACAATATACCTCTGACAACTTCTTCCAAAAATATCCAAAGAAGATATTAATTTTTCACTAAATTAATTCATAAATCTTACTTCCCACAAGGGGGTTATTTCTTTGACCGTCATGTCTAGCTTGTCACCGCTGAACGGTAAACCGATAGATAACCAAATCTCATCTTTCAGTCCAGTAAGGATTATTCCTTTGCGTTATGTCCAGTTCGCCACCTTTGAACAGTAGGGTTCTGAGTCTAGCAACTCCCAATCGGTTATGTTCATATTATCTCTGAGCTGGCGGGTACCTAGATCTCTCTTTCTTATGGTGCTTCAACTGTCATGTCCAATTTACCACTTTTGAACAGATGAGTCCATAATTTTATTCTCCTTTCCCCGTCAGGGCCGGGAGTTCTTGCTGTCATGTTAACATCAAACCTCTGAACAGCAGATTGCGAATCTGAGATCCCTTAGTTGGTCATGTCCAGCCAACTACCTCTGAACCAACAAGACCCTAGGTCCAATCTATCTTTGTAGTCCCTTGTGGACTAACTGCCAAGTTAATACGACTACCTCTAGCAGCGGATTCAAAGTTTATTGTGTCTTAGTCTATCACATCTAGGTTATCACCACTGAATAGAGGTCCCTAAATTCGGGTTCATCTCCATTTTGTCATCATGTTCAGGTCATCACCTCTGAATGGCAGAATTTCTCATGTCCAGTTTGTCGCTTTTAATTGGCAAATCCTAGGCTTCATTTGTCATAGTTCAAGTGGAACTATCACAGGTTATGGTGCCTAATTAATCATAACCTACTCATAAATCTGATGATCTTTAATCTGTTATGTTAATATTTACCTCTGAACAGTAAAGATCGTCCAGCTCATTCTTTTTCAATATCAGCTCAACATGATTTGAGTCCAGCAATTTAGTAACTAATCCTATCAGTTCATCTAACTAGATTACTTATATCATTATTTCCTTTCTTGTTCAAGAATTGCAAACTCAGAAGATAAAACAAGTTGGAAATATAACAGAGGAGTAAAATAAAATTACTTTTTATTGATTCAAAAAGGAGGATACATGGATTACAAGCTACGAGGGTGCTTCGTAAGACTTGATCCGTTCTTCAAGGATGGCTAGCTTATTCTTCCTCTCCTCAGCAGCTATGATGAATGCTTGCGATCACAACTCGGCCTCATTAAAGTTCGCTGCCTGGGACAAATGAGCTTCAATTTCAGCTAAAATTGTCCTTTGTGTTAGTTCCTGTTGCAGGACTTCGTCATTTTGGGCCTTGAGCTGCTCTAGCCGAGCGATCTTCTCAAGACGCACCGGTTCAGCCTTAGACAGAAGAAGATTGGCTCTCTTGATCATCTCCTTGGCCTTCTCAATATTATCCTCAGCGTCAAGAAGAGCACTATTAGAAGCGTCTATGGCATCTCCAATTTCTATCTCCTTGCCTCCAAGGATTTTAAATCTGAAGATATACCTTAGCTGCTTCCTATGCTGCAAGATGAGCTTCACGCATCTGAGCAGTAAGACGTTCGAGCTGTTCATTAACTGAGGAACCCAAATCTGAATTGCTGAGACGGCGCCATTCGTCTATATCCCTCTCAAGCCTCGCCACCAGGAGCTCCAATACAGCGGCCTAGTCATCCCCTCCAAAGTCTTGAATGCTTTCAATATTTCGAGAGAGGACTACCTTTAAAGCAAAAAGTGAGGTAGTCGAGCCCTTCAAGACCAAAGCCACGGTTCGCTTTAAGCTCTTATAGAAGCTGTCAACTATCTCAGCCATAAATTCTTTCTCGGCTTCAACTACCCCGGTGAGTGAGTAGTACCCGAAAATAAAGTTTCCACTAGCTTCACTAACACAACCGTAGAGGAGATGGCAGAAGCGCTAGCTGGAGAAAGACGAGGGATCACCGGTGATCTTGGAGGAGTCCTCATCGAAACTAGTACACTAGCCATGATGGAAGTAGGGCTAGTGACTATTTCAGGAAGAGATGGCTGAACAACCAGTGTCGGAAACGTAGGGTTGGTAATTACCTTCAGCCCCGTGGTTGTCAGGATAGGCAGAGAAACCACTGGCATCTCACCTACCAATGTAGTTGGGAGCGAGATTGGTTCTGTAATCACTGTCTCCTCAACCTTTTTAGTTCCACTGGCAGGCTCGGGCTGATAAGAGGGCAGGTCGTGATACAAGGCATCCAACTCAGCAACGTCCGTTGCGGTTGAAGTACTTACTTCACCCCTGATTCCCTCAAGAAAATTAGCTGGCTCCCTTGAAGTCGATGCACCCAAAGGCGGAACATCTGTGGCAAGACTTTGTTTGAGCAAGGCATAATGAATATCAAGAGAGAATTGCTCACAAAAGATCAAAGTATTACCGAGAGGCGATACCGCCTTAACTGCTCAGCTGCAGTCTCTCTCTGAACTTTCTCGACGGTAGCATCATTGCCGTCAGGCTCCATAGGAAAGTTTTTAGCAGATGCAGGAGGGACGGCCGGCTCATCTTCACTCGCCGAAACCTCTGTGGTCCATCCTATAGAGCTTGAAGCCATTGGACTCCCTTTCGAGGTCCCAGCACCCGAAGGACTGACGTCAGCCGCGTCACCTTTGGAATCTTCTGAGACGACGAAGTAGCTAGCCTCGTCACCTTCTTTATAAGTGAATAGAGGATCATAAGAATCCCTCTGTTCTCTTGCAGCCTTGGCTCTTAGTTCTATTGCAGTCTTGGTTCCTAAATCATAGGATAAACGAGTGAGTTGTATGAAATATATAAGTACATGTCGCAAAAATGAAACTGATTTTACCCAGGTCAGGAACAGCTTTATCAATAGTCTGCCTCTAAGCCGATAGCTTAATAACTAATGGAGTTGGAGGAGGAGGCACTGCAGCTAATTCACCCTCTGCAATAATAGTGGGAGTGTAGCGACGAGGCTTCTTCACTGCCCTCTTCCTGCGAGATCCACCTTACCACTTTTGTTTGAAGTGGATGTCAGGATCTTCTTCCTTCACCTCTTCTACCTCTACATCTTCCATAGGGGATGTGCCTACCCCACCAGGAGCATCTAGTAGGACCTCAGCACCTGCTCCTTCAAAGTAGGAACTTTCTACGTATGAAGCCTCACTATCGACAGTAGCTTCGAACTCCCTGAGGCCTAGCACACAGACCCTTCTGCCCTCGCCCCTCTCGGTGACTTTTCGCTTCAGCCGCTGAGAAATTAATTTCACCCCAAAAGAGTTAATAAAAAACCCAGTTGGCGTTGAGTTCGAAGTTTTATACCACTGACAGAACCCCAAAGTTGTCAGAAGGTTCGGAGTCCTCAGCGGCATGCACAGCAGCACCTCAGTACAACCAGCACTGAAGAACCGCCAAGCACGAGCACCATCAATGAGGCTCCCCATGAAGGCCAGGCTAGTGTTCGGATTACCTACATATAGTTGGTCATATCCAAACTGACAGGCAAATCGACTTGGGATATAAGGCTCCAAATAGCAGGTATCCCTGCTCCTGTACACCAGATAGGATGGCCAAATGCTAACCAGCCACTCAAAGATCCCCCGGCTCAGTGACGTCTTCCCATCTCCTGCATCCTTGAATTCTTCGCCATAGCCTGCATCACGAATATAGGGAAAGCAGCATAAAAAACTGTAAACTTCATACCGGCACAGCAGCTTGCGAACCGCGGCCACATAAGTCAATAACCATGAACATTCCTCAAATCGACAGAGAAGCACCATTCGGACACCTTCTGGAGGCTCCTCACTAGCTTGGATAATGGCTGGGCAGTGAAGAGCAAACGATGCCATCAAATAAGTGTATGGCAAGCCGATCCTGGGTTTGGACTATCACAGGGCAAGATGGTGCCATTCCCCTTTCGTCGTTGGTGGCCTACAGAAAGCCTCCATCAATGCACGAAGGCCCCGTTGAATACAACACATCATTGCTGGGAGAAGTCCAAGGGAGCGACCATGGACTAGATGAACGGCCGGCAATAAGACAGTCAGTGTAATACCCCGTTTCCAGAATACGTACTTAGTTGCGTATTCAGCTTTTCGATCGTATTTTTCGATTTACTTCCTGTATTTGACCGATTTCAATTTCAAATATCATTTTCTAATATATTAGATTTTATATGATTTTCTGGATTTTTCCTGAATTTAAATGAATTTCTTCAAATCCGGTGTCGACCAGTGTCACTGATCGATTCCCGAATTTTTATTTTCCAAACAGTTAGGAATTACTAGAAAGTCCTTTAGGCTTTATTTCTTAGAATCCTGTTTTCTATCTAAATACTTTTTCGGAGAATTTTATGAATTTATGAAAATTCTAACGGAGTCGGTAGATAACTGATTCCGGGATTTTTAGTTTTAAAACTATAAAGTATTTCTTAAAAAGGATTTCACTATTAGTCTTCATATATTATTATTGATTTTTGGTGAAATTTACGAGTCGTTCCGAGATACTTGAATTTCGGACGATTTCGGTATTTTCCGAAATATTTTCCGTATCCTCGACTTAAACCCGGGAACTTGTCTTTTCATTATTTTATATTCTAAGTCCAAGAGTAAATATCTTCCTTTATGAATTTCTTTCCATTTTTCCTTGTCCTTTACTTCTCTTTCTCCACAACCACAAACTTTTCCCATTTTTCCAAAAATTCAAATCTCTTCCAAAATTCCAACTCCACATAATCTCACCAACCCCCCTCATTTAATGCACCTCTCTCTCTCTCTCCCATGGCCGGCCAAGTGGCCAAGAAGAGGGACACCCATCCCCTCTCCTATTTGCAATAAACCCCCTCACATTTACTTATTTACATCTCCTTTACAAAAATCAAATCCTATATAAGTTTTCCTTTACATTCTTTTACTCTTTTTCACTTCACCAAGAAAATAGCCTTCACCATTTCCTTCTCCATCTCAAACCCTAACTCCAAAGCTCACCTAGGTTTTCATCTCCATCTCAAGCAACCATCACTACCTTGGATTTGGATCGCATCTCTCTCTTCGTCGGAAGTATCGCCAAGGACCTAGTTGGTGATATCATCGACAAACGATCCTTCGAACTCGTATAAAGCTCCAAATAACCAATCCTAGTGAGTATATTTACTCACCTTGACTTGTAAACTCCTTTGTATACTTGTGTTGACAAATCATGCACACTTGTGCCATAAAAATTCTATTTTTAGATCATCAAGAACAACCACCAGAAAATCTGTTCTGTCACTGTTTTTCCCACGATTAGTCGACTTGACCTAGGGACTAGTCGACTAATCCACTTTAGTTGAAACTTAACCTTTTCTGATTTCACAGTTTTAGTCGACTAGACCAGATTTCCAGTCGACTAGAGACCCCTAGTCGACTACCCATTTCTCCCCAGTCGACTCCTGTTTTCCTGAAATAAAACATCAACTCTCTGTATCACAGACTTAGTCGACTTAAGTATCCATTAGTCGACTAGTAGTTCCCTGTTAGTCGACTACCCTTACAACCCTAGTCGACTAACTTTTCCTGAAACAGAATTACAACTCTCTGGAACCCAGTTTTAGTCGACTCATCTAGACTGTTAGTCGACTTAAGACCCCTATTAGTCGACTAATCCTTCCACCTAGTCGACTAATTCTGAATGTCTGACTTAGTTGATTTCCTATTTGAATTTGGATTTTATCTTTGATACATGTGTAACATATTATTCCTGTTTATGCTTCATAACTGATATTACATGACATGTTACTTGATGGATCTCACCACTTGTTACTTCATGACTTGTTATTACATATTCTCGTTTCATGACTCGTTAAATAGTGAATATCACCTTTTATCATGCTATCTCTTAAACCAAGCATGATGCACTTGACTTTTGTATAAAATGGACCAACTTACACATGGGTCGGGGGAAACATGCGGATATCGATATGTGTTCGTGTTTACAGTGGCATTAGGTATATTGTACAATTATATTTCCGGTCTGACCTGAGGGCCTCCAGGGGACCGAGGGGAGTGCTTGCTCCCTCTTCCTGATACAGTCATGACAAAGGGCATACATAAGTCCCTCCTGATAGGCCTTGCGGCTGGTTCCGTCATCAAGCAACGGAACACCCTGGACCGTGGTCCCGGCATGCACGGGACCCACTGTAAACATAGTTCGTCGATACAACCGCTGTTTCCAATAACAACCTTGCTTTACTAGGATATGGATCTATGTGCTCTGGGACGCTGGGTCACATAGTTAGATATCACAGTAAGACAAGTAATAATAATAAGACGTTAACTGTAGATTCATTGTATCAGGATTTTATCTCTTCATGCTTTTCATACTTGTTAGTTGATATTCCTTATAACCGTTTCATCTTTCCTTATTCATGTTCCTTAGCCACTTGGCTATAGTTTGTTTATTGTTATATGTCTTGACTCCTTGGATTTGCACATTCAGATTCCGAAGCTTGGAACGAAGTGGAGCCATCCACAGAGGACCAAGCTTACCTTAGTGAGCAGGCGGACTAGTTCCAGTCCCCTCGTGCCAGACTTACCTTTTGACTCACGAGATCTTCTTTCTACTTGTGAGCTTTTTGTATACATAGTTGTATATATTTCTTTTGGACTTGGTTATGATGTAATACACATGTAATGTGTAATACTTTATAATATCCTGTGATAACTTTGTATGTGTACTTCTTGTGTTGGCATATGTATGAATACCACGTTTTGTCGGGTACTCTGATCCTTGTTGTACTTTAATGCTTAGCGTATATACGTGAGGGCATTTTCTGACCTACGTATATACGTCGCAGTGACGTCCCCGTATCCGTGGAATCGGGGCGTTACAGGTTGGTATCAGAGCCTAGGCTCTCAAACCTAAAGTACAATCAAGCAGCAAATTCTAGTAATTTGCTAATGCCAACTACAATATACAAAGTTATTAAGTCCTTCTTGATTCCTTCTTGATTCCTTCCCTTGTATCCTAAACTCCTTCCATTTGTTTCCAAATTCCAGTTACCTTTCCCAATTCGGTATGGAGAGAAGGACGGGCCGTAACCACTCCGGGCAAGCGTCGAATGGACCCATGGGAGAGAATGTGGATATTCTAAGGGTCATTCAGACAATGATGGAGAACCAGCAGCAGCAGACTGAGCTTCTCCGGCAAGAGTTGACAGCTCCAAAAGAACAGAGGCCGGGGAATATTTCAGATTTCAGGAGGCTGCAGCCAGCCATCTTCACGGGAGAAGAGAAGCCCTTGGATGCTGAACAATGGCTGACAGACACCACAGATTTGTTGAATGCAGCCAGAGTACCAAAGGAGAACCAAGTTGAGGTCGCCAAGATTCAGTTGAAAGATGTAGCCAGAACTTGGTGGCTCGCTGAAGAGGCCAGATTGGAGAAGCCTGTCACCTGGGACACATTCTCCAAGAGCTTTTACAGCAGATTCTTCCCTGCTACTGCTCAGAAGGACATGAAAGAGCAGTTTATCAGACTCCAGCAGTGGAACAAGTCCGTGGATGAGTATGCCGCGGAATTTCTCAGACTCAGCCGCTTTGCTCCGTACATGGTGACGGATGAGGAGAAGCGAGCAAGCAGATTCCAGCAGGGCCTGCAGATGGACATACAGGTCTTCTTGATGCCCCAGCAACTGAAGACTTATTCAGAGGTTCTCACCATAGCTCGAGAGGTGGAGCGTGGGTTAGAGAAGAAGCAAGAGAACCAGATGAGGAACCAGGCCATGAAGAGGCTGTTTGCACCAATGGGAAGAGGAGGTCCATACAGAGCAGCAAAGGTTCTGATGAGGCAACCATTCAGACCAGCTCCTTACCAGATGGCTCGACCAGGTCCTATCTGCAACTTTTGCCAGAAACCAGGTCATTCTCAGCAGAATTGCCGTAGGGCAAATGGATGGTGTTTGGTGTGTGGATCTCGAGATCATTCCATTGAAGCTTGTCCACACAGGAGAATTGGGTTTTCCAACCAAGCTTTGCCGGCACCTCCAGGACCAAATGGACAGAGGGCACTTCCAGGGCCACTTGGGCAGAGGAATCAAGGACCAGTGATGAGGAGAGCTCTTCCCCTTCCTCCACAGCATGTTGTTCGCCCAGTCCAGAGAGGAGCTAGGACTGCAGCAGGGCGTGGTAGGGTCAAGCATATAATTTGACAGCAGAGGAGGCTGAGGCTTCAGAGGAGGTGATAACAGGTAACATCAGAGTTCATTCGAAACCTGTTCTCGCTCTCTTCGATTCAGGTGCATCCCATTGTTATATCTCAGACCATTTTGTGGCTTTGCATTCTATACCTGTTAGATCTTTAGACCACAAATGGGAGATTAGTACAGGGAATGGGGTAGTCATATCTTCTAGAGTCTGTACTGATTGTCCGGTAGAACTTTGTGATAAGACCTTGGCCATAGATATGCTCGTACTAGATACCAAAGGGTACGACGTAATCTTAGGCATGACCTGGCTCAGTCAGTACCATGCAGTTATTGATTGTAGGGAGAAGAAGATTAATTTCAGAATCGCTCATCAACCGGAGTTCCAATTTAGTGGAGAAGTGAAGTCTACCAAGGGAAAGACTCGGATGACTACTTCGGAGGTTCAGAAGCAGAAGGTACCAGTGTGGAATGAATTCCCAGGAGTGTTTGCTGAGATCTCAGGACTGCCACCTGACAGGGTGATCGAATTCTCCATTGACACAGTTCCAGGAGCAGCTCCTATATCCAAGGCTCCGTACAGGATGGCACCGACGGAGTTAGAGATTCTGAAGAAGCAACTGCAGGAATACTCAGACAAAGGATTGATTAGACCAAGTACTTCACCATGGGGAGCTCCAGTACTATTGGCGAACAAGAAGGATGGTGGTAAGAGGCTTTGTATTGATTATAGGGAATTGAACAAGGTAACCATCAAGAACAAGTATCCCTTACCAAGGATTAATGATCTGTTTGATCAGCTTCATGGAGCCCGTGTATTCTCTAAATTGGATTTACAGTCGGGTTACCATCAGCTGAGGGTGAAGAAGGAGGATATCCCGAAGACGGCATTCAGGACCCGTTATGGCCACTATGAATTTCTAGTTATGCCTTTCGGAGTCACCAATGCCCCTGCAGTTTTCATGGATTTGATGAACCGAGTGTTCTCGCCCTATCTGGATCAGTTCGTTGTTGTTTTCATAGATGACATCTTGATTTATTCAAAGAACAACAGGGAGCATGCAGAACACTTGAGGATTGTGTTGCAGACTCTCCAGCAGGAGCAGCTTCATGCCAAGAGGAGCAAGTGTGAGTTCTGGTTGGACAGCATAGCCTTCCTTGGACACATGGTTTCAGCAGAAGGAATTTCAGTTGATCCCAGCAAAATCCAGGCAGTGAGAGATTGGCCGATTCTGAGGACAGTGACTGAAATTAAGAGTTTTCTTGGACTAGCCGGATATTACAGACGCTTTGTCCAGGATTTCTCTAGGATTGCAGCCCCATTGACCAAGCTCACCAGGAAAGGAGAAAGGTACATATAGACAGAGGAGTGTACTGCAGCCTTTGAGCAATTGAAGCAGAGACTCATTTCAGCTCCAATCTTGAGGACTCCCTCAGGAAGAGGAGGGATGGTCATATTCAGTGATGCATCAGGAAAAGGCCTGGGATGTGTGCTAATGCAACATGATCATGTCATAGCATATGCATCTAGGCAACTGAAGACTCATGAGCGGAATTACCCAACTCATGACTTGGAGCTAGCAGCTGTGATATTTGCTTTGAAGATCTGGAGGCATTATCTTCTGGGAGATAAAGTGTTGATCTATACGGATCACAAGAGCCTCAAGTATATTTTCTCACAGAAAGAGTTGAACATGAGGCAGAGGAGGTGGCTTGAACTTATGGCGGACTATGATATTGACTTGCAATATCATCCAGGCAAGGTCAATACAGTTCCAGATGCACTGAGCAGGATGCCAGAGAATAGAGTGCTTGTCCAGCTCACTCAGCAGAAGGAGTTGATTCAGGACTTTATCAGATTGGACTTGATGATAGTTCGAGGAACTGAGAAGGCAGGACAGTTCATGACTTTACAGATTCAGTCAGCATTGATAGATGAGATCAAGGAAGCTCAAAAGGAAGATCCCAGATTACTGAAATTCAGAGCTCAGGTAGAGGCTGGATTGAGGACTGATATCTGTATTCATCCAGATGGTGCATTATATTTTGGAGGCAGACTTTGTGTTCCCCAAGGAGAAGTTCGACAGAAGATCCTAGCAGAAGCTCACAGTTCAGCCTATTCCATACACCCAGGGGGAACCAAGATGTATCAGGACATCAAGAAGCAGTTTTGGTGGAATGCTATGAAGAGGGAGATAGCTCAGTTTGTCGCCAAGTGCCTGGTTTGCCAGCAGATCAAGATAGAGCATCAGAGGTCAGCTGGACTTCTACATCCTTTACCAATACCCGAATGGAAGTGGGAGCACATCACCATGGATTTTGTCACGGCATTGCCTCGCAGTCCCAAAGGTAATAATGCTGTGTGGGTAATCATTGACCGTCTCACCAAGTCAGCTCACTTCATACCATTTCGGGTAGGTCAGACAACAGAGGTTCTGGCAGACAAGTACATGAAGGAGATAGTTCGTCTTCATGGAGTTCCAGTCAGTATTGTTTCAGACAGAGACACCAGATTTAGATCTCATTTCTGGGAAAGTCTCCAAGAAAGTTTGGGAACTCGTCTGAAATTCAGTACATCATATCATCCTCAGACAGACGGACAATCTGAAAGGACTATCCAGATCCTTGAAGATATGCTAAGGGCCTGCATGATTGAGTTTAAGGGATCTTGGGAAGATCATCTTCACTTGGCTGAGTTTTCTTATAACAACAGTTATCAGGCAAGTATCAAGATGGCACCTTTTGAGGCACTGTATGGAAGAAAGTGCAGATCACCGATTTGTTGGGATGAAGTCGGTGAGAGGAGACTATTGGGGCCAGAGATCCTGATTCAGACAACAGAGAAAGTCAGAGTCATCAGAGATCACCTCAGGGCAGCACAGAGTAGGCAGAAGAGTTGGGCAGATTCACAGAGAAGGCCATTGGAGTTCCAGGCAGGAGATCATGTGTTCTTGAAGATATCACCTACCAAGGGAGTAATCCGGTTCGGTCTTCGTGGAAAGCTGAGTCCGAGATATATCGGCCCATTCGAGATTTTGGAGCGAGTGGGAGATGTGTCTTACAGATTGGCCTTACCTCCATCCTTGGACGGAGTGCACAATGTTTTCCACGTATCTCAGTTGAGGAAGTATGTCAAGGATGATAGTCATATTTTGGATCATTCCGAACTGGAACTGCAGCCAGATTTATCATATCAGGAACAGCCGATGGCCATTCTGGACAGAAGTGTGAAGACACTGAAGAACAAGGCTATACCATTAGTGTTGGTGTCTTGGAACAGACATGCGCCAGGAGAGGCCACTTGGGAACGAGAGGATGTTATCCGAGAGCGTTATCCTCAACTCTTCACATCTTGAATGGTAAGACTCTTTCCTTCTATTCTTCTCTACCGTTATCTTCCATCTTATCCTTCTCTATCTGTTACTTTTCCTGTTACCTTTCACCTTATGAAATTTCGAGGACGAAATTTTTGTAAGGTGGATGGATTGTAATACCCCGTTTCCAGAATACGTACTTAGTTGCGTATTCAGCTTTTCGATCGTATTTTTCGATTTACTTCCTGTATTTGACCGATTTCAATTTCAAATATCATTTTCTAATATATTAGATTTTATATGATTTTCTGGATTTTTCCTGAATTTAAATGAATTTCTTCAAATCCGGTGTCGACCAGTGTCACTGATCGATTCCTGAATTTTTATTTTCCAAACAGTTAGGAATTACTAGAAAGTCCTTTAGGCTTTATTTCTTAGAATCCTGTTTTCTATCTAAATACTTTTTCGGAGAATTTTATGAATTTATGAAAATTCTAACGGAGTCGGTAGATAACTGATTCCGGGATTTTTAGTTTTAAAACTATAAAGTATTTCTTAAAAAGGATTTCACTATTAGTCTTCATATATTATTATTGATTTTTGGTGAAATTTACGAGTCGTTCCGAGATACTTGAATTTCGGACGATTTCGGTATTTTCCGAAATATTTTCCGTATCCTCGACTTAAACCCGGGAACTTGTCTTTTCATTATTTTATATTCTAAGTCCAAGAGTAAATATCTTCCTTTATGAATTTCTTTCCATTTTTCCTTTTCCTTTACTTCTCTTTCTCCACAACCACAAACTTTTCCCATTTTTCCAAAAATTCAAATCTCTTCCAAAATTCCAACTCCACATAATCTCACCAACCCCCCTCATTTAATGCACCTCTCTCTCTCTCTCCCATGGCCGGCCAAGTGGCCAAGAAGAGGGACACCCATCCCCTCTCCTATTTTGCAATAAACCCCCTCACATTTACATTATTTACATCTCCTTTACAAAATCAAATCCTATATAAGTTTTCCTTTACATTCTTTTACTCTTTTTCACTTCACCAAGAAAATAGCCTTCACCATTTCCTTCTCCATCTCAAACCCTAACTCCAAAGCTCACCTAGGTTTTCATCTCCATCTCAAGCAACATCACTACCTTGGATTTGGATCGCATCTCTCTCTTCGTCGGAAGTATCGCCAAGGACCTAGTTGGTGATATCATCGACAAACGATCCTTCGGAACTCGTATAAAGCTCCAAATAACCAATCCTAGTGAGTATATTTACTCACCTTGACTTGTAAACTCCTTTGTATACTTGTGTTGACAAATCATGCACACTTGTGCCATAAAAATTCTATTTTAGATCATCAAGAACAACCACCAGAAAATCTGTTCTGTCACTGTTTTTCCCACGATTAGTCGACTTGACCTAGGGACTAGTCGACTAATCCACTTTAGTTGAAACTTAACCTTTTCTGATTTCACAGTTTTAGTCGACTAGACCAGATTTCCAGTCGACTAGAGACCCCTAGTCGACTACCCATTTCTCCCCAGTCGACTCCTGTTTTCCTGAAATAAAACATCAACTCTCTGTATCACAGACTTAGTCGACTTAAGTATCCATTAGTCGACTAGTAGTTCCCTGTTAGTCGACTACCCTTACAACCCTAGTCGACTAACTTTTCCTGAAACAGAATTACAACTCTCTGGAACCCAGTTTTAGTCGACTCATCTAGACTGTTAGTCGACTTAAGACCCCTATTAGTCGACT
The DNA here is from genome assembly GCA_038442645.1 of Agave tequilana. Classification (NCBI taxonomy): domain Eukaryota; kingdom Viridiplantae; phylum Streptophyta; class Magnoliopsida; order Asparagales; family Asparagaceae; genus Agave; species Agave tequilana. Next base: position 53,235 of record JAVJIF010013275.1, read on the forward strand.
AATCCTTCCACCTAGTCGACTAATTCTGAATGTCTGACTTAGTTGATTTCCTATTTGAATTTGGATTTTATCTTTGATACATGTGTAACATATTATTCCTGTTTATGCTTCATAACTGATATTACATGACATGTTACTTGATGGATCTCACCACTTGTTACTTCATGACTTGTTATTACATATTCTCGTTTCATGACTCGTTAAATAGTGAATATCACCTTTTATCATGCTATCTCTTAAACCAAGCATGATGCACTTGACTTTTGTATAAAATGGACCAACTTACACATGGGTCGGGGGAAACATGCGGATATCGATATGTGTTCGTGTTTACAGTGGCATTAGGTATATTGTACAATTATATTTCCAGTCTGACCTGAGGGCCTCCAGGGGACCGAGGGGAGTGCTTGCTCCCTCTTCCTGATACAGTCATGACAAAGGGCATACATAAGTCCCTCCTGATAGGCCTTGCGGCTGGTTCCGTCATCAAGCAACGGAACACCCTGGACCGTGGTCCCGGGCATGCACGGGACCCACTGTAAACATAGTTCGTCGATACAACCGCTGTTTCCAATAACAACCTTGCTTTACTAGGATATGGATCTATGTGCTCTGGGACGCTGGGTCACATAGTTAGATATCACAGTAAGACAAGTAATAATAATAAGACGTTAACTGTAGATTCATTGTATCAGGATTTTATCTCTTCATGCTTTTCATACTTGTTAGTTGATATTCCTTATAACCGTTTCATCTTTCCTTATTCATGTTCCTTAGCCACTTGGCTATAGTTTGTTTATTGTTATATGTCTTGACTCCTTGGATTTGCACATTCAGATTCCGAAGCTTGGAACGAAGTGGAGCCATCCACAGAGGACCAAGCTTACCTTAGTGAGCAGGCGGACTAGTTCCAGTCCCCTCGTGCCAGACTTACCTTTTGACTCACGAGATCTTCTTTCTACTTGTGAGCTTTTTGTATACATAGTTGTATATATTTCTTTTGGACTTGGTTATGATGTAATACACATGTAATGTGTAATACTTTATAATATCCTGTGATAACTTTGTATGTGTACTTCTTGTGTTGGCATATGTATGAATACCACGTTTTGTCGGGTACTCTGATCCTTGTTGTACTTTAATGCTTAGCGTATATACGTGAGGGCATTTTCTGACCTACGTATATACGTCGCAGTGACGTCCCCGTATCGTGGAATCGGGGCGTTACAGTCAGAAGAATGACGTCGTTAAAGGAGATTGCACCACACATCTCTTCAACCAAACCGATAAAAAATCGCCCAAAAGCGCCTTCCGGGACATCAATCGACGAGCCTGGTGATGAAAACTCCTGAGAATGTTAGCTTTCTCATAAATACCATCATCTTCTTCCAAGATCATATCCCCCTGGGAATGTTCCTGCATCCTCCGAAAAATGTTCTCGTCTGCAACCCCGCAGTGAGCTGCTTCAGGAGCATCTTTCAGGTTGGGGAACAAATAATTCCCCCAGCTCTTTGAACTGCTCGAAGCTCCCTTGTGACTCCCATGCATACTCGAGCAGATGTAAAGATGGCACATCAATTCTCGGTAAGTCTCGAACAGGGCGGGTTCCTACTTCTCCAGAAGTGCCAATTTTGCCTCGCATGGGAAGTATTCTTTACAGGAGAGAGATCCCGTGGGTAGAGCTGAGACTTCCCACATCTCATGCAAAGTCATGCCTAATTCGCCTATAGGGATAAAGAAAGTCCCCGTGGCTGAACAGTATAACTCGAAGATGGCGTAGAAGTTTGCGACGCTCATCTGGATGCCGTAGCGGGTTGCCCTGACAGCCTCTGGAGTCTCAGCCTCTCCAGATCCTCTTCAAAATGGGCCAAGACGTATAAGGTCAAGTCCCTCCATAAGGCCTTGGGGGATGAATCCACCCTGGGGTCCTGAAATTGGTTGCTGGATAGTTGCCGTGGGCTTTGAAGAATTGATTTCCAAAGGTTTGAGCCACGGTGGGATTTTCCCCCACTGGGATGTCTTGGAGAACATTTTCAGAGTGGAGACCCAAATGCAGCAAGAAGGACCTGCCCTTGTATAATCGGGAGACGAAGCTATCAATTTTCCCACATGAACGGAGTCAGTAGTCCGAGTCACTTGCCACTTCATCTTCTGAGGCCTCGTCACGTATTGGAAGAAAGAGAGCGAAAAATGACACTTGCTAGATGGGAGATAATACTTCTCGCCATCCAGATTGAAGATCCACTACCCTCCTCCAGCCAACAGCTGATGATCGGTGTCGGGCGCTGCGTCCCCAAACATGAAACTGGGCTTCCGATAGATTTTTTTGGTCACAATCTTCGGGGGGAACAGTAGTTAAGATGCTCCTCATAGTACGCTAATCTCCAACGTGGATAAGGGCATCCCGGCCAGGAGCGCTCCGCTCACTGAATAATGAGGCCTGCCCCTGGAATTGCAGGCTAACATTGCCATCCAGTCCCCTCACTATTCCAAAGAGACTGTTCAAAGGACCCGGAATATATCGCACTGCAAAAGCAAGTGTAAGTACACCTAGAGGGGGGTGAATAGGTGTACGGCTAATCTAATGAACAAAATGCAGAAATAAAAACTAAATTGCAGCATACTTAGTGTAACCAACGAGTGTAGCCAAATTCCCGGTGAAGGGCTCTGGACTAACTCCTCTTGATTCCTCTGAATAAAAGTTGAGGTGATATATGAAGCTCTCATGGTTAAACACAAGTGAGGCACACACAAACAACACAAGCATATATATGATATGGCAATATGATGCAATGCTCAAAGTAAGAGAGAGAGTTAGAGAAAGTAGATCAATCACTAACATACGAATATGTATCGAGGTTCGAGCACACAGCTCTACGTCCCCGCCTTCACACAGAAGGATTTCTACTAACTTGTCCACACAGGACTCCCACACAGGGAATCTCCACTGAGGATTTGGGGCAATACAATAACCGGGAGTACACAACTCCTCTCTCAACTGAATACAACATCTCACTAAAGGCAATGCACAGCCAACACAAAAACCACCTCACACAAGAGGGGTAGGCACTTAGCCAATATAAATCAATCACCTCACACTTGAGGGATTCCAACACAAACTCTACCTCTCACTAGAGGGAGCCAATCATAACTTCCACAATCACCTCATAATAGAGGGATACTAAATCAATCTCCTCTCACTAGAGGGATATCACAATGAAGGAAGTTTACAACTTGGTGGTTTCCACAACCACAAACTAATTTTTCTCACAAAACAAAGATCCTATAGAGAGGATAGAAGATATGGCTCAAGTGTGAAAAAAACAAGGAATGAAAAATAAATACTCAAAGAAAATTCTTGGGAAAAACTAGAAATAAGGATGAAGAAGATGAATCAAAATACTTTTCCCAAAATCACTTTTCTTTAATTTTTCAAACCCTATAAAAAAAACACCAAATCAAATGTAAACTTTAAAGTCAAAAACTCTTTTAAAACTTGTATAAAAACACTAGAGAGTATAGGAATTTTTGGCTCTTCAAATTCTGTCCAAAACAGCCCAAAGAACCCCATATATAGGCCAAGAAAAAAAATCTAGCCGTTAGGGTCCAGTCAGCAGCCTGGACGGCTGTCGGTCGACCGGCCCGATCGACCGCCAACGGTCAAATTTCTGACCGTTGGGGCAGCGGTCGACCGGCCCGGTCGACCGTGGCCAGGAACAGAGAGCAGAGCTCTCTGCCGGTCGATAGACCCGGTCGACCGAGGCTTTTCAGAGAGCAGAAGCTCTCTGGTGGTCGACCGGGTCGGTCGACCGGCCCCCCAGCCAAACTGGCGTGCACGTTCTATGCACGCCGGTCGACCGACTCCTATCTCGGTCGACCGGTCCGATCGACCGGCAGAAGCCAGAACAAGACTGATAGGGGATTGAAAATTTGGTATTTTTCCTTTAATAAAATCCCATAAAGTCTTTAAAAATCCACAAAAATAGTTTCAGTATAATACTTTGAAATACAAACATGTGTGAAAAAATTCAACACATATTTCAAACAATTTGAACCATTTTTGTGACTTACAAATTTGCCGAAAACCAAAAACTGTATTTTTCAAAACTAGGATTTTTGAAATGGAAAAACGTTTTGTCCAAAACTCATCCGAATACAAAAACATGATACTTAAACAACTTGAAGCATGTTGTATATGGATATAATCCAATATACATGAAATATATATATATATATATATATATATATATATATATATATATATATATATATATATATATTATATATATATATATATATATATATATATATATATATATATATATCAATGTTTTTGACTTAAAATCCAAAAATACGTTTTGTTAAGATACCAAAATACTAAACTCATGAAATAGACTATTAAACTAAGTTTGTTTAAGTAGTTGAAGCATACATGTATATAGAACAAATCTAATATATATTAAACCATGTTAACTTGTTTTGATTCTATCTATTCATGAAAACCAAGATCGGTTAAACCGAAAATCAAACCAAAACCAAAACATGAAACGTTTGTGTGTTGTGAACTTGAGCATATCACACTATATAATTGTTTTCCATTATGTTTGCAAAGGGGGAAAACTTACAAAAAAGAGTTTGAGGAGCTAAATTACAAGTATTCTTAAAAAGATTACAAGTAGATCTCCTCAGAGATTCTGGAGAAGTGTGCTGATAGGAGTCTGGTCAGCGCGCGACCACTTTGTCCCTTTAACGATGCGAGCGATGAGATTCCCTTCTCGCCTGGTTCGGGGAATCAGAGAACAGAAGGTTGGTAGAACCCTCTTGCTACTTCTCAAAACCGCCTTCAATTAGGAATTCCTTCTCGCCTGGTTCCGGAGATTCCTTGAGAAGAAGGTATTAGGGTATCAGCACCCTGATTAGAGAAGCAATTCTCTAAAAGTCTCTGAATTCAAGAGCGCACGGCGCGTCGTGAAGAAGCCTCTGCTTGTGGAGTCCTCTTGTGCGTGTTGTCTCAGAAAAGCTTTATTTCTGGAGATATCCTTCCGCCCCTCTCCTTGTACCCCTGGTGGGCTATTTATAGGGAGAGCAAGGGTATAATCGTCTCTTGAAGATATGGAAACAGATTGAATCAAATCTGTTTAAATCTGGAAAGTAGCCTTGCTGCGAGGCTAAGATAGCTTCTGCGGAGCTAGAATTGGCAGGTCGGTTGATCCTCTTGATCTGTTTTGATCCTTTCCATATCGTTGGAGGATTTCCCCTGATCTTCTTACTCGTTTTAGAAGAGTCAAGAGATTGTGGCAATCAACTGCCAAATTTGATCTCTGATTTGATCTTAATTGGATTTGATCTGATTGGATCCAATCTCATCCGGAGATATGATTGGTCAAAGGTTGACCGTGGCAGATTCATAGCAGCGCTGCCCGCATTGAGCTCGTAGCGGAGCTAGAGACGGTTTCTGGCGAAGTCTGAAAGAAACCCTTTGGCGGAGCTGGAAGTCCTCTGTGGCGAAGTTTGCGAGTTAGCTTCTTGGCGAGGCTTGGATGATTTTAGCCTCTCAAGCGAGGCTATCCCTTTGGGCTCGTGTGATGCTAAGTGCTAGCACCTTAGACCTGCTGAGGTCTGTTTAGAAACAATCCGGGTTCACTGTCTGCTTGCTGGATCAGTGGAGTCCAAGTTGCTTCCTTGTCCCTCGGAGATTGGTGAAAACTGGTCTTCAGCTCTGTTTGTCACTTGTCTTTTGTAAATGTCAACAAGTTTAGACATTGTTCGGACCAATAAGAATCTTGTCTTTTTTAAGTGTCAACAAGACCCCCTTCAAAGTTTTCAGAAGTCTGCAATGGCTCAGACTTCGAAACACTTTGAACTGCTTTGATTGGTGGTGTGTGGAGTATGAACGTTGCCATGATGGTTGAGTTCAGCTTCGCTTTGGATCCTGCTTTGGGATGTAGATTTGCCGAGGAATCATGTAGACTCGCGTCTGGGTAGCTTCGCAGCTAGGTAGGTTCGCTCTGGAACATCTGTCGCTTTCCCGAGATCAACTGCCGTGGGCTGGTTACGAGGAGGATTACTCCTTTCTTCGTGCTGATCGAGGGAGATATTCTCCGATTTGCACGTTTCCAAGGGAGGATATTCCCTTTCTTCAAGGCACAATAAGTGCCTTTATGTGGGAGACGTTTCTTCCTTTGCACGGTTCCAAGGGAAACCATCCCTGTTCTCAAGGCGCAGTAAATGCCTTAAATGCGCTCGTGCTTCCACGCTTGAGGCGGCAGCGCTCAGGCCATAGGGCCTATAAATAGGACACTTGAGGTCCTCTGAAGAGAAGTGCTTTGCCTCTCTTCTCTTCTCTTGGTTTGAAAGAGATACTCAGATCTCTGAACTAGTGGGAATGCCCACTCTGGTCATTATCCGGCCAAGGACTGGTAAGTCTTGATCGTTCAACGACTTCACCGATTTTAGGGAATTCATTTCCCTTAATTTAGCTTTAACAGCTGCTTCAGGGATTAGCTTCCCTTGTTCTTCATCTTGCAACTGACTGATCTGTAGAGAAGGATTTTGGCATAGCTTCCCAGAAAGATCACTTCATGTTAAGTCCGCTGCCCAGGTAGAACTTGGGACCTGGTCTCTTTAATAGTTGAGCCAGTCATGCCATATAGGTGGAGTTAAGACTATGTCCCACGGGGTCAGTCTGGCTAGCCATATAGGCGAGGCTTGGACTTGGCGTTTGCTGAGCCAGCCCATCAGTGCTGTGCAGGCGAGGCTTGTCCTCTGCTTTTACTGAAATTGGATTGCTTTGATCCAAAAGATTTGGCTTAGTTCTTTTGTCGCCTCTCCTGTGCTTAGTTGCTAATCTGTTCCGTTTTGCCTTGCAGTGGGCTTTGCTCGCCAATCTTGTGACTTGATGGAAGGAACCATAAAATTGCCTTATGCTTCCTCGGTTGAAGCTTTACTTTTAAGCAGGAGGAACAATTCGGGGCAGCGGGTGCGCGTCCCAGAGGCTATTGGCAGCCTCTTACACGAGATGATTCGTTCTGAGGTGAGGCTGGTAGCCGCTTTGTCGGAGATGATCCGCTTCGGGGTAGTGGGCGTCACCTGTGAGATCACTGGCATCATTGCCAACTTTCAACTTTGGTGGTCTTTAAGGGCGATCCACTTCGGGAAGGCAGGCATCACACCTGTCGGACCACTGACATCACTGTCAATTCCCATTATAGGTGGTCTGACGTGTTGGCGACGATAAGTTTTATTGCCAGGCTTCAACAAAGATGATCTCGCTTTCTAGTGGCAAAATCTGCCATTTTTGTGGAGAATTATGGTCGTGTCTCCGTGTCACAACTGGTTACAGCCTTGTGCAGGAGGAAGGCCTTTCGTGTCCAGCCGGTTTGACTTAGAAGCGGGTAAAACCACTTGTATGCTTTTTTGCGCAAATGACCCTGTCGAGCAACTGGGTGTGTTGTATGAAACACAACTTCGATGTAATATCAATGTACCCTTCCTTTTAAATCAATGAAAGTTCATCTTCTGATCCTCTGATTTTTGCTTACTTTCATTGAAAGTTTGGCCATAGCGGGGCTAAACTGTATGCGGAGTTAAGGACATAGTCCTTTCTTTGAATGAACTTCGTGAGACTGGCATGTCAGGGCCTTTTTAGAAGGCTAAGGTAAGCCTCTCGGCGAAGTCCTTGAAGGATTGTGCGAAATCCGCCCTTTAAGCCAGGGCGAGGTTAACCCTTAACGGAATCGAAGCAGCGCTTCTCGGGAAGGTGCTTTGGGCGGCGTTTCGAATTAATTCGAAACGGCGGCATACGCTCTTTTCGAGGCTTCGTTTCAGGCGCTGATTGGCCTATAAAAGCCCGATTGGGCTGAGCAGGAAAAGATCTCCTTTTTCAGAGAGATTTCTTGACTTTCCCTCTTCCTCTTCTTTCTTTATTCAGAGAACCTTGAGAACTCTTGCAGCTCTTCAATGGTGCTGAGGATAAGATTGCGAAGGCTGAGGAGATGATCAGGAAAGCAAATCTCCTCTTATCCAAGGCAATACCGTGCGTCTTGAGGAAACTGCGCGGCTTGAAGAGCTCAGAGCTCAGAGTGAGGAGTTTGCGCGGCAGGAGTTGTCACAGAGGGCAACTTTGGCGGAAGTTGAAGCTCGTCTGGCCCAGGCGGTGGACTTTGATGAGGCTGAGCTGAGGTCACAAGCGCTTGCCCAGGCTGCTGATGACAGGAAGACGAGGCTAAACGCCCTCGGAGAGCGGCTCAGATCGTACAGTGTACGCTTGTAGGTCATTGTATACGTGCCTCCATGTGTCCCCTATCTTTTGGAATTAATGGAAATTCTTTCTTTTATTTTGGCTTCTGTCGAATCTCCAATCGTAATGATTAAGACGTCAGCAATCTTGAGGTTAGCCCTTTGCGGGGCTGAAGAGGAGATACTTGCCTTTTGTAAATGTCAGCAAGCATCGGTGAGTCCTGTCTTTTGTAAGTGTTAACGGGGCTCGAAATTGAGACTTAGCTGTCTGCTGGTTCAGAGGTCGTAATGACATAACCGTTTGAGACACTACTAAGCTCAATGGTAGATGAAACTCGGCTATCTGTCAGTTCAGAGGTCGCGATGACATAACCAGATGAGACGCCACCAAGCTTCAAAATAGGTGATACTCGTCTTTTATAAATGTCAACGAGTATCGAGACCTGTCTTTTGTAAATGTCAACAGGGCTCGGGATTGAGACTTGTCTTTTGTAAATGTCAACAAGCTCAAGATTGAGACTTAGCTGTCTGCTGGTTCAGAGGTCGCAATGACATAACCGGATGAGACGCCACCAAGCTTCAAAATAGGTGATACTCGTCTTTTGTAAATGTCAACGAGTATCGAGACCTGTCTTTTGTAAATGTCAACAGGGCTCAGGGTTGAGACTTAGCTGTCTGCTGGTTCAGAGGTCGCAATGACATAACCGGATGAGACGCCACCAAGCTTCAAATAAGTGATACTCGTCTTTTGTAAATGTCAACGAGTATCGAGACCTGTCTTTTGTAAATGTCAACAGGGCTCGGGGTTGAGACTTAGCTGTCTGCTGGTTCTGAGGTCGCAATGACATAACCGGATGAGACGCCACCAAGCTTCAAAATAGGTGATACTCGTCTTTTGTAAATGTCAACGAGTATCGAGACCTGTCTTTTGTAAATGTCAACAGGGCTCGGGGTTGAGACTTAGCTGTCTGCTGGTTCAGAGGTCGCAATGACATAACCGGATGAGACGCCACCAAGCTTCAAAATAGGTGATACTCGTCTTTTGTAAATGTCAACGAGTATCGAGACCTGTTTTTTGTAAATGTCAACAGGGCTCGGGGTTGAGACTTAGCTGTCTGCTGGTTCAGAGGTCGCAATGACATAACCGGATGAGACGCCACCAAGCTTCAAAATAGGTGATACTCATCTTTTGTAAATGTCAAAGAGTATCGAGACCTGTCTTTTGTAAATGTCAACAGGGCTCGGAGTTGAGACTTAGCTGTCTGCTGGTTCAGAGGTCGCAATGACATAACCGGATGAGACGCCACCAAGCTTCAAAATAAGTGATACTCGTCTTTTGTAAATGTCAACGAGTATCGAGGTTGTAGTGAAATTTGGGAGAAATCTCGTTTTCACGGGGAGAAACGAGGGAATCACTGTCATAGGTTTAATGTTAACGTAACAGCGAAATGTATATGTGGTCTTACCATTCTATGGATGAGAATTGGTAGGTGATTTTGGAGGTCTCGTTCTCACGAGGAGAAATGAGGGGACTGCTGTCATAGGTTTAATGTTAACATAACAGCGGAATATATGTGGCCTTACCATCCTATGGATGAGAATTGGTAAGTGATTTTGGAGAGGGAATCAAATGGGAACTGGTCCCTTAGGATTTTTAGCAAACCCCTAGCTGTCAACGGGTTTGATATGCCTTTACCAACTACCGTTTGAATTGGGCTAGCCATGCTTTTCCCCTCAGCATGATGAGTTTGTCGAGGACTTATGTTGGGCTTACAGGCCAACATTTTCCTCTATCCTTAATCGTTAAGGATATTGGATTATCGGGTTAATGTCTGCATAACCCTGACTCTCCTTTTAGGATAACTGGTGCACGGCCAGGTTCCTATTGGTTTATGGCTGTATGACCTCACTTGGAGGAAGAGAAAGGCTCTCTTTGTGCGTGCTTTGGACACGGAGATCTTGATCAGAGGTGTAGTGTTAACTTGATCAAGAGAAGGATCCTTGATTAAGGATAATACTTCTTTAAGAACTTGCCATTGATCGGCATCATGAGTAGGTCGCCCTCTGCAGTCGTGAGGCGGTATACTCCGTTTGAATAGACTGTTTCTATCACAAACGGTCCTTCCCATTTAGGCTGAAATTTGCCTTTGGTCTTGTGCGTCATAATCATCGGTCGTCTGACGGCTAAGACCAGGTCTCCTTTCTGGAAGACTCTTTGTTTGACCTTCTTATTGAAGGCTTTTGAGATTCGAGCTTGATATAGCTCGATATGCTGCTGAGCTTGTAGTCGCTTCTCGTCCAAAGCTTCGAGCTCTTGAAGGCGTAGGCGATCATTGTCCTCTGATGTGGTTTTAGTAATCAGAGCTACACGCAATGATGGCATCTGGATTTCCAATGGGAGGACTGCTTCGCACCCATATACCAGGGAAAAAGGCGTATTGCCTGTCGGTGTCCGCACCGTGGTTCGGTAGGCCCAAAGACATTCACCGAGCTTTTCGTCCCAATCTCGCTTATTCGAGGAGACGAATTTCTTGAGCAGCTTGATGATTGTTTTGTTGAATGCTTCCGCCAAGCCATTGGCAGCAGGATTATAGGCAGTTGAAGCCACATTCTGAATTCGGTATTTATCGCAGAACCGATAGAATACTTGGCTTATGAATTGGGGACCGTTGTCGTGGATGATCCGCCTAGGGACACCAAATCAATGGATGACATGGTGCTTGATGAAATTAACCACATTAGAGGTTTTGACTTCAACCAGTGGTATAGCCTCCGCCCATTTTGAAAAGTAATCGGTTATTGTTAGGATAAACCGGTGACCTCTTGTCGAAGAAGGGCTGATTGGCCCTACGACGTCTATTCCCCATGCTTCAAATGGCCATGAAGCAACAGTCGGGTGGAGCAGCTCCGGAGGCTGGTGTATGAAGTCCGCATGAATCTGACATGCTTTACACCTTCGTGCATATTGGATGGCGTCGGCTATCATAGTTGCCAATAGTATCCCAGCCTATGCAACCTGTCTTTAAGCTTTGGACCTGGCTGATGAGCTCCGCAAATGCCGTCATGCGCTGCTTGGAGCGCTTCCTGTGCCTCTGAATTAGAAAGGCAACGGAGGAGGATACCGTCATATGAACGACGGTAAAGTGTCTTCAGAATTGGATCGTAGTAGAAGCGGATGGACCTTCGTCTGACGGACGCCGCTTCTTTAGGATCGTCTGGAAGTAGACCGTGTAAAGCATAGTCAATGAGAGGAAAGCGCCAATCCCTCGGCTCAAGATCCGTGGAGACATTATAGACTTCTCGAATTCTTAGCATGTGCTTGGAGCATACAAGATGTCGAGTTGCGACTGTGAGGTGATACTCGGTGTCGGCTGGCAAGGCTAGCGTCATCGCTAATGCAGCAAGAGCGTCCGCCTTGGTATTCTGAGATCGAGACACATGCCCGATGTAGAAACCTTCAAATAGGTTAGCCAATTCGATGGCTGTATGGTAATAAGGCACCAAGTCCTGATGGCGGACTTCGTATTCGCCTTTAACCTGATTGATGATCAGTTTTGAATCGCCATAAGCTTCAAGGTAGCGTACCCCCATTCCGTGGGCGAGTTGAAGACCAATGAGCAGAGCATTATATTCCGCTACATTGTTGGAGCATGATTCTGTCAGAGAAAATGCTCTGGGCAGGACATGATTCTGTGGGGAGATAAACACAACCCCCACTCCGGCAATAATCTTGCCTTTAGGGCCCATTCGCGATGCTCCATCAAAGAACATCTGCCACACTTCCTCTTCTGAGGTTGCATAAGACTCGAAGACCTCATCGGGGATGTCTTCGTGAAGTTTTGAATGCTCCGGAACTGGATGAGCAACCAAGAACTCTGCAAGGGGCCTGGCCTTTAACCGCCTTCTGAGACGTGAAGATCATGTCGTATTGAGACAATAAGAGTGCCCACTTAGCCAATCTTGAATTCAATGATCCTGGCTTCGTCATAAGAAGACACAATGGGTTTACTCTGGAGATGACATGTATGGTCTGGCCGACCAAATAATGTCGTGTCTTCTGAACAGCGAAGACGAGAGCTAAACACTCTTTCTCGATAGGGTTGTAGCGAGATTCCGCTCCTATGAGAGTTCTGCTCAGATAATAAATGGCCTGCTCGTGGCCATTGTCGTCCTTTTGAGCGAGGAGGGCACCGAGGGAGTAGTCCATAGCCTTTACATAAAGCAAGAATGGCTTCCCTGATGTAGGGGCCACTAAGACTGGAGGCTTTGTGAGGTACCTCTTGATGTCTTCATAAGCTTCCTGACAAGCTTGATCCCATACGAAGGAAGTACCCTTTTTTATGAGCCGGGTGAACGGCTGACAGCGGCCTGAGTGATTTGCGATGAATCTTCTGATATAGGCCAGCCTGCCTTGTAAGCCTCTGAGCTCTTTGAGATTCCTTGGTGGATGCATGCTCTGGATGGCTTTGACTTTGTCTGGGTCAAGATGAATTCCTTTGATGTGACAATAAACCCAAGGAATTTGCCGCTTGACACTCCCAAGAAGGATTTTGTCGGGTTCATTTTCAGTTGATGAGCCCGCATTATGTCGAACATCGTTCTCAGGTCGCGAAGATGTTCATTCTTGTTGCGGCTTTTAATGGCAATGTCGTCGACATAGAATTCCACCGTTTTTCGGAGATGATCGCGGAAGATCGTACTCATTGCCCGCTGGTAGGTTGCTCCGGCGTTCTTCAGTCCGAAGGGCATTACAGTGTAGCAGTATACCCCCAATGGTGTTCGGAACGAAGTATGCTTCTTGTCGTCGGGATACATCTTGATCTGGTTGTATCCTGAAAAGCCGTCCATGAAAGACATCCTTTCGAACCCGCATGTGTTGTCAATCATGACATCGGTGATGGGCAGTGGGAATTCGTCTTTGGGACAAGCCGTATTGAGATCACGGTAGTCGATGCATATCCGTATTTTCCCGTTCTTCTTGAGGACGGGGACGATGTTAGCTACCCAATCTGGATGTTGTTCCTCCCGATGAAGCCACATGCAATGAGCTTGTGAACTTCGGCCTCGATAGCTTCCATGATGTTCGGGCGAAACCGACGTTGTTGCTGCTTGACTGGCTTGACGTCGGTCTTGATGTTCAGACGGTGCATAGCGACCTGTGGATCAAGTCCGGGCATATCTTCGTAGCTCCATGCGAAGACATCTATATACTCCTTTATGAGTATTATCAATTCCTCCTTTTCTATAAGTGATAGGCTTTCACTTATAAAGATGGGTTTGGGATGATCTTGACTTCCCAGGTTGACCTGCATCACCTTGTCTTCAGTGGGTGGCTCGCGCAGTTCGAATCGCTTTTCCCATTGAAGGTCTAATTGCTGGGCCCATGGTTCCTCATCAGTGGCTTCTGTGGGCTCTAATTGACTGCTTGAGGTCATATTAGCAGTGAGATCTTTGAACATTCCTCCTATGCTGATATCGGAGTCCCACTCGGAAGAGGAAGCCGAATGTGATGGAATTGATCCATTGTCCTTGACTTGAACTGTTACTAATGACGTGGGTGTGACGTAACCCAACCCCCTGCGTGTACTATCATAGTAATTTGCAGGCTTCCCTTTAGGCACAAAGTTCCGCATCAAACCGCGCCTTCCTTTTCCGAAATTCAGGCCTGCTCCATGCTTCAAGTCGTACCCCATTTTCTTCATAATATGGCGCGCTGGCCGCGCGTAATGAAAGAACTGTGGGGCGTCTGAGTCTGAGCTCGAATCTACAGTTGTGGGTCCCCGTGGCTGGGTTCTACCGAAGATTATCGGTAACTGGCCTTCTTTGGATGGCGGGATCACCAAGACGGCTCCTTCTGCGGATTCCATGGGCGTACTGGACGCACTTGGCTTGTGTAACGGCATGTGTAGAGAGCTATCCGTAATGGATCCAAATAGCCCAGCAGTCGCAGGATAATCAAAAGAAATATTATCATTAATTACCCATTCGCCTTCATCCTCTGAAGGAGTATTACATAGAGGATTATTGAGACATGCTATAATTGGTTCACCAATCAAAATGGCTGGCATGCCTGTTTCGGATTCTGAATCCGCCTCGTTGCCACTTTCATCATCGTCCGGCAACGATTCTTTAAGTGCTCCACCGCCTCTTGATATAGGAGAGCGTCAGTGAAGTAGTTTTCCACTCCTTTGAATGGTTGTCTCTCAGCAAAGACAGTTCGTACTGTCGCATTATCTTCAACATATTTGAAGCATTGATGGAGGGTGGAAGGGACGATCCAGTTGGCATGGATCCATGGTCGTCCTAGCAGCAGGTTATATGAAGTGTCAGCATTATGACATAGCATGTCACTTCTGACTTCAGACTCCCGATTCTGCAACGGAGTCGAATCTTCCCCAGTGGATGACTGCTTCCCGGCGTTAAAACCGTATATTGTAGTAGTGGTTGCGGACAACCTGTACAATGGTATGCCGAGGAAGTAGAGAAGCCTTTTGGGGATGATGCTAAGTGCAGGTCCCGGATCGACTTGTATTCTTTCGATGCACGTTGAACCGATATATCCGGTATAGTACAGAGGTCGATCGTGCTTGTTGTCTTTGAGAAGCATATCTTCCGCCGTGAATGTAATAGCGGGCACCTTTGATTGTGCATGATGACATTCTGGGCAGGAAGACTGAGCGTCATCCTTAGGGATCTCAGGCATGCATGTCAGAAAGATTCTGAATTGGCTAGCGCATCCCTGAGTGCTTCTCTTGTCTTTTTCGAGAGGCGAAGGAGCTCGTGTATAGTGATACGAGCTGGGATATTGGCCAGTTGAGCCAATATGTCAAACCGAAAGGGCATATCAAACCCTTGGCCTGGTGGTTTCTTCAACACGTGGTCGAATCGTACCTCCTTAGGCTTTTCTTTCCCTTTGGCTGGGATTGGAGTGGATGCTGGTACTTGTACTGACGTCGTTTGCTGTTGTGTCTCGTCAGTAGACTTTTCATACTGCCTCAAGTATGATCTTCCGGATCGGGTGCCCGTTTGTTGAGGCGTATCGGCTTGCGCTGCGCAAGCACGCTTTTCTCCTTCGGAATCACTGAGGGAAGCCGATGTAAGATTGCCGTCGTCTGGCAGGATGGAGATGACATTGCAAGACTTGCCCTTTGAGTTGGGCTGCTTTGGATCCCGCTGTACGTCTTGGACGAGGTCTGGATGTATCCACATGACTTCTCCTGTCTCCAATGTTAAGGGAACAAGACCCTTATTGTTTTGAGCTGTAGCTGGAAGATGCTTGACTTCCAACCGTGGTGCAGGGACGGAATAAGTCCCGTCAGGAACTGTGACCTTTGGAGCTTTGCCGAACTCAAGAGTTACCATATTGGCAGTGACTTTCTTCTGCTCCGTTTTCAACGTCAGAACCCCGGCATCGACCAAGGCTTGAATTCTATCCTTGAGAACATAGCACTTGTCAGTAGGATGGTGGACCATCCTGTGGTAGAGGCAGTATTTAGGGTCCGTTTGTGCGCCCTATCTCATTGGGACGCTGCGCATCTGGCAGCTTCATTTTGTTCCCTTTGTGGAGCAGATGGAATATGGTGACCACCTGATCGTCTTTGAATGAGTACTGCTTTGGAGGGAACTTAGACTCCTGGCTGTTGAAGCCGCTCTTCTTGGCCTTCGACTGCACATCTCCGGATAACTCCACAGACATAGTCTCTTTGCCTTTAGCTTGAAAAATTGCGGTAGATCGCTACGCCCTTTGTTATTCATCCCCCATTTGCCTCTAGGGGCGGATGGTTCGAACTTTTTAGCCGACTTCTCGGCTATCTCAGCTTGTTCGACCATTCTTTCCAAGTGTGGGCTTTGACAGCCCCCATGCGAACTTCCACTTGGTCTAAAAAGTTGTGTCTGCATGTCTGTAAGAGCATGGGCAATGGCATCCCTGCTGGCACATCAAGGATAAATTTCTGACCGTTCGATGTAGTCACGGACAGATTCGCCCTTCCTCTGCACAGTGGAGAGGAGCTTGTCCATGGTCACTTCGGTATCGTCCTCATAGAAACGAGAGAGGAACCGAGTTTCCAGGTCGATCCAGGAGTTTATAGAGCCCGGGGGAAGACTGCGAAACCAGTCAAATGTCACCCCCTTTAAGGTGCCAATGAAAAGCCTAGCCATGATGGCGTCATTGCTTATAACATTACCAGTCTGAGACCGAAATAGTAGATGTGCTGATTTGGCGAGCTCTTTCCATCATAGGTATGCAGCGTTGGTGGTTTGAACTTCGGTGGATACGGCACCGAATCCCACTCCAGCGGATAAGGACGGACTGCCCCTACCTTCTTTAATTCATCCCTCTGATCCAGGGATGCGATCTGAGCTTGAGGCCCTTAAGGACTTCGGCGTCTAAGGAGGAACCCTCCTTGGATTTCTCCGGCTTTGGCTGCTCATTGCTGAAGTGTTCCTCCTCATCGTGATTGCTCCCGGCATCATTGCCATTCCGGTTACTGAGGAGTTGAGCGAGCATCTGTTGAATGTTGTCCAGAGCTTCTTGCTGGGTTTTGGAAGTTTGCTCCTGAGCTTCCAGGCGCCGACGAAGATCGTCGTTGACGTTATCAGCCATATTGACTGATGCTCTGTCTGTTCGCACCGAACTGACAGTCACCGAGGAGGCATACCCACTATCTTCATCTTCTCCGTCCGATGATTGGAGTGATTTCCTGGCTCTGACGAAGCTAGGGCCGTCGAGGAGGAAGGCTGTTCATAATTGTAGGGTATCGCCACCCTGGATCTGGTGTTTCGAAGACACCTTCTTCATGCACCAAGACTTCGCCTAAGCCTGGGCTATAGTCTGGATCTGAGGACTCTCGTCCTCTTCCGGTCATGTTGACGGATGCAGAGGGTAGATCTCGCGAGATGCTCCTTTTGCGGTGCTTCATCGGGGCTTGTACCGATAGCCGATCAAAAACTGACCGCCGTCTTGGAGGCGTGGCGGGGATTGGTCCCAGCCGCAATGGACCGAGTGGAGTGTCACTAGCTGACATCCCACTTGTCGACAACAGGGGGAAGAGGTTTGTTTATCCGCTAACAATTTCCTCAAATCGAACCCGGTTGGGTCCCTGTAATCGAGCGCAAAGGCTCTTTTGGATCGCACATAGGGCGATATCCTGCTTCTTTTATCCCTGCAGAAGGGATTAGCACTGAATAGTGCTTTGGTTCTAGCTTCGCCATCAGACGCGAACTTAGTGCTTGACGCACTGGAGAGCGGAGCACGCTGTGGTGCTTTACCCGCTATGCTGCTGCGAAGGCAATTAGCCCTAGACAGTACTTTGGCTTCGGCTTTGCGGTCATGAACCCTGCGCGTATGCTGTGGTACAGTAGCTTCGCTCATGAGAATGAGGCCGGCGCGAGGCATCGCTGCCCTTGAATTGGACGACGGTATGATTGCCGTCGTAACTTTTGATTGGAGCAGACAGGCATCTTGCCTTTTTCTTCACGGGAAAGGCGCGGTTTAGGCGTAGCTACGCCTGAAGCTTCGGTCGAAAACTTCTGTTTAGGCTTCCATACCCGCCTTGGCAGAGGATACTTAGGTTCGCAAGGAGCCTGATTAGCCACACGCGAGGCTGAGGGGTGTTGGCAGAATTCTGCTTTCGGTTTCTGATTCGAAACCTTGGTCGTGGAAACCCTCCTATGCTTCCGTGCTCGAAGCATTGGGCCACCCCCAGAGAGGACTTCTTCAAATCTTCCTTGATCGAACTGAACCACCAAGTTCTCACAAATAAAGGAATCAGACTGCGGACGTGCTTCCTTGTTGCGCCAAATAACCGCAGTAGGTTCGCAGGGAACCTTTTCAGTCTCTGCAGAGACTTTCCTTGAAGATTTAGCCAGAGGGGCTCTGGCTGCACCGGCTTTTCTGAATTCAGAGTTAGACCCAAAGGTCTGTTCGTCGCATTGCGACACTTGATTCTCGGCAGTGGAGAATTCTCCCCCAGCGGAGTCGCCATCTTGTTTCCATTTATGTTTGCAAAGGGGGAAAACTTACAAAAAAGAGTTTGAGGAGCTAAATTACAAGTATTCTTAAAAAGATTACAAGTAAATCTCCTCAGAGATTCTGGAGAAGTGTGCCGATAGGAGTCTGGTCAGCGCGCGACCACTTTGTCCCTTTGACGATGCGAGCGATGAGATTCCCTTCTCGCCTGGTTCGGGGAATCAGAGAACAGAAGGTTGGTAGAACCTCTAGCTACTTCTCAAACCGCCTTCAATTAGGAATTCCTTCTCGCCTGGTTCCGGAGATTCCTTGAGAAGAAGGTATTAGGGTATCAGCACCCTAATTAGAGAAGCAATTCTCTAAAAGTCTCTGAATTCAAGAGCGCACGGCGCGTCGTGAAGAAGCCTCTGCTTGTGGAGTCCTCTTGTGCGTGTTGTCTCAGAAAAGCTTTATTTCTGGAGATATCCTTCCGCCCCTCTCCTTGTACCCCTGGTGGGCTATTTATAGGGAGAGCAAGGGTATAATCGTCCCTTGAAGATATGGAAACAGATTGAATCAAATCTGTTTAAATCTGGAAAGTAGCCTTACTGCGAGGCTAAGATAGCTTCTGCGGAGCTAGAATTGGCAGGTCGGTTGATCCTCTTGATCTGTTTTGATCCTTTCCATATCGTTGGAGGATTTCCCCTGATCTTCTTACTCGTTTTAGAAGAGTCAAGAGATTGTGGCAATCAACTGCCAAATTTGATCTCTGATTTGATCTGATTGGATCCAATCTCATCCGGAGATATGATTGGTCAAAGGTTGACCGTGGCAGATTCATAGCAGCGCTGCCCGCATTGAGCTCGTAGCGGAGCTAGAGACGTTTTCTGGCGAAGTCTGAAAGAAACCCTTTGGCGGAGCTGGAAGTCCTCTGTGGCGAAGTTTGCGAGTTAGCTTCTTGGCGAGGCTTGGATGATTTTAGCCTCTCAAGCGAGGCTATCCCTTTGGGCTCGTGTGATGCTAAGTGCTAGCACCTTAGACCTGCTGAGGTCTGTTTAGAAACAATCCGGGTCACTGTCTGCTTGCTGGATCAGTGGAGTCCAAGTTGCTTCCTTGTCCCTCGGAGATGGGTAAAACTGGTCTTCAGCTCTGTTTGTCACTTGTCTTTTGTAAATGTCAACAAGTTTAGACATTGTTCGGACCAATAAGATCTTGTCTTTTTTAAGTATCAACACTAATCTTTAACAAATGGATCTAAAATAATAAACTAAATAATGTACCGAGGTCTTCTTGTAGAGTGTCGTCTCCAAGTCGACTCGATCCAAACGTGATCCACCGAGCTTGACTCCAACGAGTGCTAGATATGAACTTTGACGCTCGGGCTCTTGAATCACCATGTGAAAGCTCCAAAATACCTTTATTGAAGCTAATCACTTACAATATCTTGGTTAAGTATCTGAAACTAAACATCACAAGATTATTTGTAAACTATAACTACATGAGTTAATCATTATCAAAACTAGAGTGGAAGGCCTCTGGGCCAACAGCAAGAAGATATTATATTAGTTCATTTGCCGTAGAAAAAGAAAGCTAAAGCAAAAAAATTGCTAAGGCATACCTTCGCTCTCCGAGTGAAGCTAGCCTTGCATTAGCTTCATCCTGAAGCTCAGCTTCGCAATCTGCAGCTTAGCTTTGCACTCTGCACGAAGGTAGAATGCAGAAAATATTCAAGTGTTAACTTCGCTCCAGAAGCTTAGCTTCACGTTCTGTCACTGAACAGAATGTAAAGAATCCCTCAAGGGCTAACTTCGCTGGAAAGGCACTTATGCCTAAAACTGTTCAAAAGACTTTAAGGTCCTTTTCCCAGCTACGCTTCTAGAACTAGCTTCGTATCCTGCCATGTAACGGAACGTTAACAACCCTAAGGGCTAACTACGCATAGAAGCTTGGAGAAGAAACCATTCGGTTTCTAAATTTCAATTCACGAAATTGAAGGGGAATTAAATCCCCTAAAAATTCGGTGGATTTGAATTAAGGGAGAGCAACTCCCTGAGATCACTGGATTATGGTGAATCACTCCGGATTCACCATGAAATAGCTGGTGAATGGCTTCGAAAAGAGATGAAAAATCTCTGAATGAAAGAGAAAAATCCCTACCCGCAATGGGGCGTTCGATGATCAGAGGAGGAAAAGGCGCCTCCGTAGCAGAGGTCGCTGCCTCTTTGCCTACTCGTCGTTTGGGAGCCATGAAGAACTGTGAAGTTCTAAAATCTGAATGAAGAAAAAGGAAGAGAAAGAGATTTGTTTCTCTAAAAATTTGAAGTGTTGAGAACTTAATTCTCTCTTTCAGCCCATCGGGCTTTTATAGACATAAAATGTCTTAATTTCGCCTCCTCAAAAGGAGCGTAGGCGGCCGTTTCAAATTAATTTGAAACGGCGCCTAAGTGCCTTCCTGAGAAATCTTGCTTCAACCCCGCCAAGGGCCAACTCTGCCGCGAGTTCAACATTGACTTCACGCAAATGCTTGGTTAACTTTACTGAAAGACGAGCCTTAGCTTCGCTAGGAGCTCACCTTTAGCTTCGCAGAAATTTTGTGCTAGCTCCGCTGGAAGCCCCTTCCTGACTTAGCTGAAAATCCGTCTTCAGCTTCACGGGAAGCTTAGCTTCGCTAAGAGCTTTTCTTTCCTCCTAAGGAAAAGACTTACCTAAGCTAGTCCATTCCAGGTGTTTTCGAAATGCAAAAAGAAAGGGAGGGAAACAAAGTAGATAAGCAAAAAAAAAAAATATTTTTATTGATTCAAAAGTGAAGATACATTGATACTACATCAAGATTGTCTTTCATACAACAGAATCATTGTTGTCCTATCTACTTTCAGGGTGATGAACCATCCCAACTGGATATGAAAGGTCTTCCTCCTACACAAGGGCGTAATCCTTCGCTTAATGACAGATTTTGCCATTAAGAAGCTAGATCTACTTTGATGGAAATTGACAAAGGATAGGTTGCCACCAGAAAGCTGGATCTTCCTTAAACAAAATTGGTAAAGGAAGGATCCAAGACCTTACTGGTGACGTCCGCCTTCCCGAAGTGGATCATCTCGGATAAGCGACTACCACTCCCATCCCGAAGTGGATCATCTCGGATAAACGACTGCCAGCCTTCTCTTGGAACGCGCACCAGCTGCTCAAGTATGTTCCTCCTGCTTATGCTCAAAGCTTCAACTTCAAAATTAAGGGGCAAGTTTTTGGTCTTTTCATCAAAATGAAGAAATGGGGAGCATACTTCACTGCAATGCAAACAATTTAGCATTAAATCAAAAAAACAAATGGAAAGGAAAAGAGATGGAATGCTAAGTCAAACTTCTTTGGACGAAGCTATCCAGTTATGCCTTGAAGATGAATTTCAGCTAAGTAGAGGATAGCCTCGCTTATATAGTAATAATAGACTAACTTAGCATAAGCTAAGTCTTAGCCCCGCCCAAGACAGTTAGGCTGGAGAAGCCTCAAAAAGGACCAAGTCCTAGTCTCACCTATATGGATAGGCCAAACTAGCCCGAAAGGACGCAGTCTTGACCCCACCTACATGGCAAAACTGGCTCAACCTTGAAGAGGCCAAGTCCTAAAACTCGCCTATATGGCAGATTTAACAGGTCAAGGCAAGAACTCTACATGGAAAGATCTTTCGTCCGATCAGGCAAGAATGCTAGCTTCGCCGAGAGGCTTGAAAATAGGGTTGAAACCCTTATCTGAAAATCAGCCAAATGCGAAGACAAAAAGGGAATTTAATCTCTAAAATAGCTGGTGAAGCTAAGAAAATTAAGGGAGATAAACTCCCAAAAAGTCACTGGATGGCCGAGGCTCACCAGTTCTTAATTGGGTAATAACCAGAGTGAGAGTCCCCACTACTTCAGGACCTCAGCTTCCTTGCTTAAGCAATGGGGAGAAGTCATAAACAAACCTCCTAGAAAGAGAGAAGTATATTTCTCTGGGAAGGACTATAAGAGTCCTATTTATAGGCCTCGCGGCCTGACCACGCCTCCACCACTTCAAGCTTGGGAGCGCAGGCGAAGTTAAAGTATTCAAATGCTTGACCTTGAGAAAGGGAATAATCTCCCTCGAGAATCCACACAAAATTATTTGAACTTCAGAAAAAAGAATAATCTCACTCATAAATGCAAAGGAGGTTATTCAAACCTTGAAAAAGGGAGCGATTCCTCTCGTAACTCGCAAAAGCGATTAGGCTTGGGAACGGAACATCACGCAAAAGCGGTTAGGCTTGGGAACGGAACATCACTCCATCGTAGCGAGCGCGAGGCTAATGCTCGTAGTCCAACCCAGTTTGAAGCGAAGCTACTTCAGGAAGTCCAAAGGCGAGTTACCCAGAAGCACGAAGCTACCCAGAAGCGCGAAGCTACATGGAAGCGGATTGTTACAATTCCTCGGCGAACCTATTCTAGCCCGAAAGCAGGGTTGAAGGCAAAGTTGAACGCAACTACTAAGGCGACGTTCACATTCACATACTATCAATCAAGGTAGTTTAAAGTATTTCAAAATCTGAACTATTCCATTGCAGATTCACAAAAACTTTGAAGGGGGTCTTGTTGACACTCGAACAAGACAGAACTCTCGCATTCATCTTTAGCCGGTCTGAACAACGTCTAACATATCGACATCTACAAAAGATAAGTCGAAGACAAGCTGATGATTAGAGATGAGGCAGCAACATGGACATTACTAATCTAGTAAAGCAGATAGTTTGCCAAAGTTACCTTTGAAGAGACCCAAGCAGGGGAAAGAGGCAATACTTAGCCTAGTCTAATCCCAAGATAAGCTTCATAGCTCCGCATGGAGCTAACAGTCTCTCCTGAGCTTGGTTGATAGCCTCACTTTAAGGCTAAATATTAGCTTCGCCTGAAGCTTTCCATTTAGCCCCGCCAAGGGCTGATTTAGGAGCTTCGCGCCAGAAACCTTATATCCTAGCTGAGTCATAACTCCACTATGAGCTGAGTCTCAGCTTCGCACGAGGCTCTGAAGGCAACTTCGCCTGAAACTATGAGCTAAGTCTTAGCTTCGCATGAGCTAACTTCGCATAATCTAGCTTCGCCTAAGCACTTCCACAGGATCCAGCTCCGTATGATCTAGCTTCGCATGATCCAGCTCCACAGTGAGCTTTGCCAGGTCATTAAATTGACTGTGTTAAAATCTCACAGGGATTAATGGGTGAACCCCACTAATTTAGTGAGATTAATGTCACTTTAAGTGAGCGGTTACACCCGCTCACTTCGCCCCACATTAAGTGGAGACAAATCAGCCATAACGGAAGGAGAACGTTCAATCGAACCCTTTAGCTTCGCCAGAAGCTCGTAAAGAGCTTCGCGATAAGGTAATTTGTGAGCCTCGCGTGAAGTTAATGGCTGATTCAGCCTTGTTGAATTCAAGAGGGCGGTCACACCCCACTTTTGGCTATAAATAGTCCCTTATTAGACACAGGGACAAAGGAAGATGGTTAGAGAGAGGAAAAAATCAACTCGAGAAGAGCAGAATTCCTAGCAAAAGGGCCCTACTGATCTTCTGTTCTCCGATTCCCCGAGCCAAGCGAGAAGGGAGTCTTATTGGAGGCAATCCGATCATCTGACCGGTCACATCGTCAAAGGAATAAAGTGATCGCGCATTGATCAGATTCCTACCGGCACATTTTTCTAAGAAATCTCAGAGGAGATCTACTTGTAATTTCAATTTCTATTACTTGTAATTTCACTCCTCGACCCTTTTTGAAAGTTTTTCCTGAATCAATTTGCAATGGAAAACAGAAGTTTGTTGCTCCTCCATCAGGGATAAGTCACATCACGAAAAAAGGTGGTGAAACTCCTCCATATATGTTGTCACAGTTCTCGAACCTTACCTAGATTGCTCAAATGATTATAGAAGATCTGTTGACAGTCAAGTGGAAGAAATCTATCTTGTAGGAGTTGCTTTATATGCCTCCTTGTCATTACTAGTGACTTGTCTTGGCGCCTTCTTGTAATTTCAACTGGTCCCATCAACGGCCACACTTTCTTTGAGCTTGTATGCCATGAACTTGACATGCTTTTCCTTTGGGACATAAATCATGTCAAAAAACTTATCTACTTCATGGACCCAGTCCAAGAAGGACTCGATGTCAAGGTTCCCACCGAAAGGAAAAAAGTCTAGATCTTCATCCTATACTCGTTAAGACTTGGATCTCTTTCTCCTATCTAGGTTAGAGAAAGAAAATCCTTCTCCCATGTTGGGATTATGATTCGCCATCCGCCTAGGTCCATTTGCCGTCCTTCCATCATAATCTTCATCTTCAAAATCGTCTTTGGGATAGAAAGTTTTGATGAGTTCTTCCTCATCAGTAAGATCTTCATAAGGAAGTTGTCGTAGAGGACGTCTTGGTGATGGTGATGATTGCTGTGGTTGTTGACACGGGGGTGGTCATTGAAAAGGAAATTGTTGTGTTGGAGGTTATGGATGAGGATTACCTGTTGGTAGTGGAGGCAGTGGAGAGACTGTTCGATGAATATTCACGCCCGCTTCGGTACGCATCGTCGGTTAGGCTTTGATTATTGAATTTGAAAGATAGCCTCTCGATTTCTTGGACTATACTGTTCATAGTCGATTCAAAAATGTCAAGTCTCCCTTCAACAGCGTCTACTCTCGTGGAGAGGCTGGACTGTTCATCATTATCTATGGCCATTGTTAGAAAGTATGCCAAAGCTCTAATACCACTTGATGTAAATAAGGAAGCGCAAAAGACGCGCGACGCGGTTAGATATCATACTAGCGCTGAGAACCCTGGAGAAGTCTTCAGATAAGGGATAATTACTCGAATCACGAGCAAGCGACCCGAATTTACGAGCCAAAGAGAACAACTTGAATCCACGAGTAATTTGAGAGTAAAAACTCAATTGTATTAATCAAAGTTGGATGAAAAAAAAAACCTAGGATACAATGACCTTATATAGGCAAATAAAAAAAGAATACTTCTCTAATTAGGAAATAAAAATAAAGTAGAAATAAAACAAACTGAAATCCAAAATGGACCTAGAAAACAACTCCTAAACCAACTAGAAAACTCTGATACGCAATTGGCCTGTCGACAGGTAAAGGGTGTTGTTAATAGGACTGTAATTCTCTGACTTTCTGTCAAATCATATCGACAGTTGATAGATATTGTTGACAATACTGTAAACTTTGAGTTTCTGTAAAATCCCGTTGACAAGTGAATAGAGTTGTCGACAGGTAACTTAATTCTGCAGTTCTCATCTCAATCTCCTACATCACGAAGTCTCTCCTCAGGGAAAAGCACTGCCTCCGAGAAAATAGAGCTCCTCCGGGGAGAGCCTCCGACCGTCGCCCTGTCCTTTCCTTCCTCCACTTGTACTGACGCCCACGAGCCCCGCGCTATAGCTCCTATCCCCTTCTCCTTGTATTTCCGATTTATTTCACGATTGTGGGCCATCGGTATCATCGGTCATAGGGCTTCTGCGCAAGCCAAAAAAAAAAAAAATCTGATCAGTCGCCGGGCGAGGAGACTTAGGGTTATGGACATCTGATGCCATCTTAAGTAGTTGAACCATCAGACACGCCAATTTGATCGGTAGTTAAAATGTTCAGCTAATGAATTGCAATTACATTATAACCGTAACTCTCTTATAACCAAGAATAATCACAACATCTGCAAAATAGTGAACGATTATAATACTAATGTCCACTAATTCTAGGACAACTAAGATGATTCAAAACTTGTACTTCAAATCTAATAACTCATTCCACTAACTAGATTCACTATTTTGCGGGATCAGAAGTCCCGATCAAATGAAGCAAAATTGTTGATTACAGACCTGAATTAAATCCTCTTCGTGGTAAATTGAGTTGTTTTGTCTGATTATACAGTTCAAGTCCCCACTTTTTGGGTGCAAATCACGACTCACGACTTGTTTTGTGGTCGGTTTATTCCTTTGTGCCCATGGAAAGCCAAAAATAGATATTATATTGTTCCACATAACACAGAAAGTATAGGCCTCAGTTCTCATCTTTTGCCACGCTGTGAGACTCGGCTGCCGTCGCCTTCGACTACTCTTGGGTTCATCACGTGTATAAAAAGTTTAAAAAAATTGCACATTTGGCGTAGCGAGCGATCGGCCTCGCCGACAAAATAAACACGGTCGGTGCTCGTCAGCACATGCTCCGGAGCTCAACCCGGGATGCTCGCTTCTCACGAGGCTCTCCAGTCCACCCATCATGCAAATCCTCCTCTATTGCAACCTCACATTGTACCCTGTTTCGATGAGTTTAATTATCAAGTAATCGAAGGCCCCTCTTCTAATTAAATTTATATAACCACGTACAGGTTGGAATCACTCAATCACTCAACATAATTATTAAGCCCGTGAAGCTTCGCAAAACACAGCCCGAGCATCGCGGCTCTCGCACGGAGAGTTGTTCATCTTCTTCGTGTACTGCAGAGATTCTAAATTAATCAAGTTTTGAGCTTTGCATGCAATGCAACGTGCAGCGTGAGACATGAAAGCCTGGACTGTTGATTTGTGCATCCCCATGTGATAATACGGCAGCGAGTGTACTTTCTAGTTTTGGGCCCGGGTTGGTCGCCGTAGGGCCCGGACCCAAGAGCATCTCCTTGGCCGGTGAGTTATTTATGTGGGTCCAATCTATTGGCGATCACAACAACGTTTTCTTGCAAGAATTACTACATAAAAAAAAAATGAAACAACTAATATCTTACGCCATCATAAGATTTTGGACATTAGTTAGGGGTTGTTTGGATTCAAGGTCGGGGCTGTTTGGTGACGGGGTGAAAGTGAAGAAGTGCGGAAATAGTAATAGTGAAGGATCACTTAGAGGGGGGGTGAATAGGTGATGGCTAATCTAATGGTCACTAAATGTCAAATAATGCGGAATTAAAAAACTATTATGACCTAAACAAAACTCTTTAACTAAACACCACGTATAACACAAGAGTGTTGCCGAATTCCCCGTGAAGGGCTCTGGACAAACTCCTCTAGATTCCCCTAAATAAGGGTTGAGGTGCCAAGTTGGCTCTCTTGATTAAATACAAGTGTTAGCAAACAAACCCCAAGCATATAACAATATGAGCACACAAGGTATATCAAGCATATAAAGATAAGCACAAGATAAGTATGCAAGATATAAACAATTAAGAGACAAAGAGAGAGAGAGAGTGAGCAATTGCAAACACAAGGGATTTGTTTCGAGGTTCGAGCACACTTGCTCTACATCCCCGCCTTCGACACACGAAGGATTTCCACTATGCTCGATCCCAATGGATCACTCCTCGATGCCGCAACACCTACAAGCCCTCGGACTCCCTAGTCCCGTACACACCGCAAACCCACAAGCTCGCCGAGGCCGCACCTCAAACAAAGAGTTCGCACCCGAACTCGAAACACCGCGGACACACACGTCCGCCTCCTCAAAGTAACAAAGAATAAGTCTTTGGTGATCACAACACTTTGATCACCTAAAAAACTATCTCACTACAACACTCCTATAAGATGAATAATCAATGGGTTGCTCAAGTGTTTGTGTGAGAAAACAAGAAAAGAGATGGTGGAGGAAAACTCAAGAAAATCTCTTTTAACACTCTTGATAAAAACTCCCCTTTTGATTGAAAGTATTAGCTCTCAATTTAGTGGAGAAAACTCTTTTAAAGAAGTGGGAAAAACTGGCTCAAAATCCACTAGAAATCTTGTAGAAAAATAATGCCCAAACCCCCAAATTTATAAGGCTAGAAAAACTAGCCGTTGGGGTCTGTCAGAACTGCCGGTCGACCGGCCGGTCGACCGCCAACGGTCATTTTTCCGACCGTTGGAGCAACGGTCGACCGCTCGGTCGACCGAGCTACTGGAACAGAGAGCAGAGCTCTCTGCCGGTCGACCGGTCCGGTCGACCGGGGCTTTCCAGAGAGCAGAAGCTCTCTGGCGGTCGACCGGCCCTCCAGTGCACAAAGGCGTGCACGCTGTGCACGTCGGTCGACCGTGACGGTCGGCCGACTTCAAGCTGCGGTCGACCGTCCCGATCGACCGGCTGAAGCCTGGTCAGGGATTTTGGGAAAGAAAACTTGGTCATTTTTGGCTTAAATAAAATCCCATAAAATACTGAAAAATCTACAAAAATAGTTTTACCAATATACTTTGATAAACAAACATGCTTGCACAAAATCAAGGCGTGTTATAAAAGATTTGGACTATTTTTGTAAGTTGGAAATATTGGCTCAAATGAAAAACAGTATTTTCTAAAACTTATTTTTCCAAACTTTATTTTTTCAAAACATCTCCAAATACAAAAACAAGATATTTAAACAACTTTGAAAGCATAGGGTGTATGGATATGATCCACTACACAAACATGGTGAAATGTCTATGTTTTTGACATTAAGATTTAAACTTGGTTTTGGTTAAAAACATGTAAACTTGAATACCAAAAACCAAATATGTATTTTTCTAAAAATAGAAAATCTTTTGTAAAAAACAAAACTATCAAGAGTGTGTGTGTATATGTACTTGAGCAATCCACCAACTACTCTATCATTTACATTTTATCTAAAACAAAATCTTCTAAAAATAAACATAGACACAAGTCTTCATCTTCTTGAAGTCTTCACTTGAAGCCTTCTCATCTTCTTGACTTGGTCCAAATACGATCCAATGGCTCTTGGATCAAACCGTGCTAGCTCCAAAACTTGACTTCAAATCCTTTGTTGAAGCTATGCACTTACTAAGATCTTGATCATAAAACTGTCACTAATTAAATACAGATCATTAGTACTATAACTACATGAGTTGATCATCATCAAAACTAGAGTGATGGGCCTTCGGGCCAACAATCTCCCCCTTTTTGATGATGACAAAACTCATGAAGTTATATATGCATGGATTAAAGTAAAGCTTCAAAGAAGCTCCCCCTTAACTCATGCATCAGAAATAAACAAAATAAATATGCAATGAGGCACCATAAACATGTATGCAAATGTAGGAGTAAACATGCTAATCGAGCATAAAACAAAATCACAAAAAAAATTTCTCCTATTTGCAAAACAAACATATATGCATAAACACAAATACTACTCCCCCTTAAGTAAGGAAAACATGCATATATCTCAAATACTTCTCCCCCTTTTGTCAATCATCAACAAAGGGGTTAAAGTAAAAACAAAATCAAATAAATTTTTCTCCCCTTTTTGTTCGAAACAAAGAATCAATAAGGGGTAAACCAAATCAATCAAGAAAGGTTATATGCGATATACATTTATGAAGAGGAAGACGCTAAGTTAGCTTCCCTACACATATGTATTACATGAAGAAGGGATGACAAGCCCCAATTCACATAACACATATTATGTAATGCATAAGAGGAGATGTGAAGCTCCCCCTACACACGTGTACCACATAAAGAAGAGTTGTCAAGCTCCTCAATATACAATACACTCAACATAAATTTATATGTAGAAGAGATATTAAGCTCTCCTTACATATAGGCAATACAAATTAAAAATTTTGATATTTTTCTTATAAAACAAAATTTTGAATTTTCTCAATAAAACAAATCTTGAGAATTTTAAAATTTTTATTTTCTTATCATAAATAACTTTGTGCTTTAAACATGTAAAACAATTTTAACTCAAGCACAAAACTATCATATATATGTATGAAAATTGAGTATACCAATTGAAATCGATACATACATATATAGGAAAACAAAATATGAGTATATACAAAAATAGAGTCAAATTGATACCAATTGAAACGATTCAATGATACCAATTGAAACAATAATAGGATCATGTGTATATCTCATAAAACATTGAAGAATAAATAACTAGTTAAATTAATTTTTGAAAAACTAGTTAAAGATCTTTCAAAAACATGAAACCAAATCATATGTTTTCATGAATCATACTAAATACACAAAAATTCAAGCACTCGTGGTCCATAAAGCTCAAAAATAATCATGAAATAAAGTCATGAATAAATAAATAAAGTGTGAGTGTTCAAACATCATGTAAATAGCATTTTCAATGAAAATAGTCAATAAGCTCAAAAGGAACATGAATCTTTTATTTTTTTATTTTTTTAAACAAAATATGAAAATTCATTTTTTATTAAAACAAAACAAACTTCTAGGTATATGTATGATTTATTTAAATCTAACAATATGCATACATATCCCAAACATAAAAGAGTCTATTAAAGATATTTGCATGAAGGCAAGAGACTCACGGGTATACATGTATATTTATTAGATTTGAATAAAAATTACATATACATGAAGTAAAAACATAAAAATTGGCAAGACAAGTATAAATGAAAGAATCATCAAAACTAGGCTATACATGTGCATATAGTGAGTACAAATGAATAATGAAGTGCAAACATATATAAATCAATTTGTTGTTCACTATTTGTACATGTATAACTACAAGTTTTGATAAAAACTACATTTAAACTAGTATTTACCACATGAAGCACAAAAATACATGAACATGCTAAAATGATATTATGTAAAAGCATGTAAACTAACTAAGAGTTTTAGAGATAGTTACCAACACGTGAACTATGCTCCAAAAGCTCCAAACATGGTGGTTGTTCCACCAAAACTCCTTGATAGCGGTGCATCAAATATGTGTCCATCGAGTCCATGTGCACCCACCACCAAGGCACCATTCCTCTCACGTTTTGTGAGAGCCTTCACCTACATCAAAAACACACGATGGGGGTTTTGGTACCCATTTTCTTTTGGGTCCTTGAGGGTTAGTCTTGTAAGGCACCCAAACATATTTATTAGTAAAATTAATATGATGTATCTTGTCATAACAAAACTTTGCTAAATGGCC
This sequence comes from Agave tequilana, assembly GCA_038442645.1. Classification (NCBI taxonomy): domain Eukaryota; kingdom Viridiplantae; phylum Streptophyta; class Magnoliopsida; order Asparagales; family Asparagaceae; genus Agave; species Agave tequilana. Next base: position 84,320 of record JAVJIF010013275.1, read on the forward strand.
TTCGCGGCCACAATGTGTACATTTGTACACCTTAGGATACTTATGTGTATGAGTGTGATCATGACGTGCAACATAAGTATATGCATGATGTGAATGATGTACATGAACATGTGGAGCTTGTTTCTTTGAAAACAAATACTCCAATTTAGAATGATTAAATGCACATGAGCTCAAAGTTGAGCTCAAACAATTAATCTTATTTTTCAAAAGATTAATCTCATTTTCATTAATAGTAGCATGTAAATCATGGTGAGATTGTGAAACAATTTTCTTATTCTTTTTCGAAACATTTTCATTTTCAAAAATTTTTCTTTTCAAAGAAGTGTTTTCTTGAAAAGCAATTTCTTTTTTTTTCTACCAAAATAATTTTATTTTTCAAACAAGTGTTTCCTTCACAAAGATCATCCAATTTAGACATTAAGGAAATATTCTCATTTTTCAAAATTTCATTTTCTTTTTCTATGCATGCAATCTTATTTTTAAATGAATCATTTTCCTTATGCATGCAATCAAAATTCTTTTTCAAATTTTATTTTCTTTTCTTAACATGTCATATTTTCAAGTAATTGTTGACAAAAAGATGAAAGCTCATCATATGACATGTTAACATCTTCTACCTCGGATTCGGTAGTTACCTCAAGGGGGTTATCCCCTTGGACCATATAGCACAAATTGGAAGTGTTGCTTCCAACATCCGAGTCACTCCCCGCATAGTATTGATCATTTTCGTCAAGGGAGGTGATGATGTTCCAAACTACAAAAGCCGAATCAATGTTAGAAACCCTAGATAAATAGTCATAATTTAGAGTAGATCTTAAAGCATGTAGGGCTTTTGCATTAGCCTCAATATTCTTACCATTTAAACAATATGCATTATTAGTTGTGGCAAGAAAGACATGAATGCCTAGGGCTTTGAGGTACAATGACATCTTAACCTTCCAAATTTGGATGTTAATGTAGGTTCACCTAGAGGGGGGTGAATAGGTGATGGCTAATCTAATGGTCACTTAATGCCAAATAATGCGAATAATGCGGAAGCTAAAAACAATTATGACCAAATAAAATTCACACTAAACACCACGTATAACACAAGAGTGTTGCCGAATTCTCCGTGAAGGGCTCTGGACAAACTCCTCTAGATTCCCCTTGAATGGGTTGAGGTGCCGCGTTGGCTCTCTTGGTTGAATACAAGTGTTAGCAAACAATCCCACGCAAGTATATAACAATATGAGCACAAATGAATATATCAAGCATATAAAGATAGACAATGAGAGTATGCAAGATATAATAAGAGACAAAGAGAGAGAAAGTGAGCAATCGCAAACACAAGGGTATGTTTCGAGGTTCGAGCACACTTGCTCTACATCCCCGCCTTTGACACACGAAGGATTTTCACTATGCAAGATCCCAATAGATCTCTCCCCGGTGCCGCAACACCTACAAGCCCTCGGACTCCCTAGTCCCGTACACACGCAAGCCCCACAAGCTTGCCGAGGCCGCACCTCAGATACGGAGTTCGCACCTGAACTCGAAAACGCGGACACACACGTCCGCCTCCTCAAAGTACAAGAAATGATCTTTTGGTGATCTAAACACTTTGATCACCAACAAAAGCTCTTACTACAACACTCCTATAAGATGAATAGCAATGGATAGCTCAAGTGTTTGTGTGAGAAAAACAAGGAAGAGAATGGTGGAGAAAAACTCAAAGAATCACTTTAAATACTCTTGATAAAATCTTCCCTTTAGATAGGAAATATTTTCTCTCAAATATGTGGAGAAAACTCTTTTTAAAGGATGGGAAAAACTGGCTTAAGGCTCTCCTAAAATCTTCTTACAAAATAATGACCAAACCCCCAAATTTATAGGCTGTCAAAAACTAGCCGTTGAGGTCTGTCTGACCTGTCGGTCGACCGCCAACGGTCAAGAATCAGACCGTTGGAGCCTCCGGTCGACCGCCCCGGTCGACCCAAAAGAACAGAGAGCACTGCTCTCAGTTCCGATCGACCGACCATCTGCCAGGACAAGGCGTGCACGTCGTGTACGTCGGTCGACCGGTCCGGTCGACCGACTTCAGCTCTAGTCGACTTGATAGGTCGACTAGTCGACTTGCTGAAGCCTAAAACTGAAAATCTGGGATTTAAAATAAGGCTTTTTGGTTCATATAAAAATCCCATAAAATACATAAAAATCTCCAAAAATAGTTTTACCAATATACTTTGATAAACAAACATGCTTGCACAAAATCAAGGCATGTTATAAAATATTTGGACTATTTTTGTAAGTTGGAAATATTGGTTCAAATGAAAACTTGTATTTTTCTAAAACTTGTTGTCCAAACTTCTTCATGATACAAAAACAAGATATTTTGAATTCATTAAAGCATAGTGTGTATGGATATGATCCACTACACAATTAAGATGAAATATCTATGTTTTTGGCATTAAGCTCTAAATATGGTTTTGGTTTAAAACATCTTCATAAAAAATACCAAAAACCAAACATGTATTTTTCCAAAATGAAAGTCTTTTCTAAATCTGAAAATTCTTTTATGAAAAGACAACTAAATCAAGAGTGTGTGTGTAATATATACTTGAGCAATCCACCAACTACTCTATCCTTTACATTTTATCTAAAAATAAAAATCTTATACCTAGATACAAGTCTTGATCTTGAAGTCTTCCCTTGAAGTCTTCTTATCTTCTAGACTTGGTCCAAACACGATCCAACGAGCTCAACTCTTGATGTGGTCCTGATGCATAGGCTCGTGAATCAACCGGTGCTAGCTCCAAAACTTGACTTTAAATCCTTTGTTGAAGCTCCACACCTACTAAGATCTTGATAACAAATCTGTCACTAATTAAACACAAGATTATTAGTAATATAACTACATGAGTTAATCATCATCAAAACTAGAGTGATGGGCCTTTGGGCCAACAATCTCCCCCTTTTTGATGATGACAAAACTCATGAAGTTATATATGCATGGATTAAAGTAAAGCTTCAAAGAAGCTCCCCCTTAACTCATGCATACCAAATAAACAATAGATATGGCAAAGAGGCACATGAATATGTATGCAAGTATGGAGATAAAACATGCAACAAGCATAAATCAAAATCTTTTTCTCCTATTTGCAATACAAAAATATATGCATAAACATAAATCTTTATCAGACATGCATATAAACTCAAATACTTCTCCCCCTTTTTGTCACTCATCAATAAAGGGTTCAAAGTAAAATCAAATCAAACAAATTTTTCTCCCCCTTTTTGTCAAAAACAAAGAGATCAAGAAGGGGTAATACAAATCAATCAATAAAGATTTATATGCGATATACATTCATGAAGAGGAAGACGCTAAGTTAACTTCCCTACACATATGCATTACATGAAGAAGGGATGACAAGCCCTAACTCACATAACACATATTATGTAATGCATAAGAGGAGATGTGAAGCTCCCCCTACACACGTATATCATATAAAAAAGAGTTGTCAAGCTCCTCAATTTATAATGTACTCAACATGAATCTATATGTAAGAGAGATGTTAAGCTCTCCTTGCATATAGGAAATACAAATCAAAAATTTTGAAAACATGAAATCACCACAAATTTTTTTATTTAAAAAAAATTATATTTCAAGGTATATGTATGTTTTGACAACACAAGAAGTATACATACATATCCCTAAACACAATTGAGTCCATATATATAGATTTGCATGAAAGGCAAATGACTCAAGAGGTATACATGTATATCTTAAAGTTTGACAAAATAAACATATATATGAAATGAAGGCACATGATCATAACACAAATCCAAAATGGGAATACAAGTTTAAAAATGTAAGGATCATCAATACTAAGGCTATACTAGCACATCAAATAGGCACAAATAAGCAATCAAACCCAACCATATATAGATTTATTTGTGACCCATAATATGTACAAGTATAAATCTTAGTGTTGACAAAAACTATCATTTAAACTAATATTCAATTCATGAAGCATCAAATCTTGATAATACAAAAAAAAATAAGATCATGTGTATATCTTATAAACTAATTGAAGAATAAATAACTAGTATAAAATAGTTTTTGAACAACTAGTTAAAGATCCTTCAAATGCATAAAATCATATGTTTTTCATAAAACATAACTAAGTACATAAAGATTTAATCACTCATGGTCTATAAAACTCAAAATGATCATGAAACTAAGTCATGAAATAATAAATGAAGATGTGAGTGTTAAAAGATCATGTAAATAGCATTTTTATGAAAATAGTCATTTAAGCTCAAAAAGATCATAAGTCACATTTTTAACAAATCAACTCAAAATTATTTTTCATAAAATCAACAACTTCTAGGTATATGTATGATTTATCCAATCCTAACAATACACATACATATCCCAAATATAAAAGAGTCTATCAAATGTATTTGCATGAAGGCAAGAGACTCACGGGTATACATGTATATTTATTAGATTTGAATTAAAAATACATATACATGAAGTAAAATAATAAAGAATGGCAAAGCATGTATAAATGATAGAATCATCAAAACTAATCTATACATATGCATATAGTGGGTACAAATGAGCATGAAGTGCAAAATTATATAAAACAAATGTAGCTCACTATTTGTACATGTATAATACAAGTTTTGATATAAACTACATCTAAGCATGGTATTACCACATGAAGCACACAAAACATGAACATGCTATGAATATTATGAATGAATAAGCATGAACATAAATAAAATAGGAGTTTAGATATTGTTACCAACTCCAAAGCTCCAACCATGGTGGTTGTCCCACCAATCTTCCTTGATAGCGATGCATTCAAAGTGTGTCCATCAAGTCCATATGCATCCACTACCAAGGCACCAAATCTCTCACGTTTTGTGAGAGCCCTCACCTACATCAAATACACAAGGTGGGAATTTTGGTACCCATATTTTCTTGGGTCCTTTGGGGTTAGTCTTGTAAGGAACCCAAAAATTTTTATTAACAAAATTAAAGTGATTTAACCTATCATAACAAAATTTTGCTAAATGGCCTTTGCGGCCACAATGTGTACATATGTACACCTTAGTATGCTTATGTGTGTTGGTGTGGTCATGACGTGCAACAAAAGCATATGCATGATGATGTGCATGAATGTGTGAAGTTTGTTTCTTAGAAAATATGGACTCCAATCTAGTGTGGTTGAATGCACATGAGCTCAAAGTTGAACTCAAATTATTCATTTTATTTTTCAAATTTTTAATCTCATTAGAGGTGGCATATAAAGCATGATGAGATATAGAATCATTTTTCTTTTTCCTTTTAGAAACAATTTCTTTTTCTTTTTCAACAAATTTTCTTTTCAAAGAGTTATTTTCTTGCAAAACACTTTCTTTTTGTTTTTCCACCAAATCAATTTTATTTTTCAAAGTATTGTTTCCTTCACATAAATCATTCAATTTTAAAGATAAGGAAACATTCTCATTTTTCAAATCTTTATTTTCTTTTTCTAAACATGCAATGCTACTTCTAAATGAATCATTTTCCTTATGCATGCAATCAAAATTCTTTTTCAAATTTTTATTTTTCTTTTAATCATGTCATATTTCTCAAGCAATAGTTGACAAAAAGTAGATAGCTCATCATATGACATGTTATTATCCTCATCCTCGGATTCGGTAGTTACCTCAAGGGGGTTATCCCCTTGGACCATATAGCACGCGTTGGAGGTGTTGCTTCCAACGTCCGAATCGCTCCCCGCATAATATAGATCCTTTTCGCCAAGGGAGGTGATGATATTCCAAGCTACAAAAGCCGAATCAACATTAGCAACCCTAAATAAATAATCATTATTTAGAGTTGACTTTAAAGCATTTAGGGCTTTTGTATTAGCCTCAATGTACTTGCTATCATTAACATATGAATCTTTAATAGTAGCAAGATAAACATGAATGCCTAGGGCCTTAAGGTACATGGACATCTTAACCTTCCAAATGTGGATGTTAAGAATGTCAAAAGTGGGTGGTGACATGAAGTCCATGGTGTGTGTACAAAATATTGTGATTAACCTAAAAATGAGGATCTTTAACTCTAGGTTGTTAGAGCCAAAATCAGAGCACTTGGCTCTGATACCAATTGTAGGTTCACCTAGAGGGGGTGAATAGGTGATGGCTAATCTAATGGTCACTTAATGCCAAATAATGCGAATAATGCGGAAGCTAAAAACAATTATGACCAAATAAAACTCTTACACTAAATACCACGTATAACACAAGAGTGTTGCCGAATTCCCCGTGAAGGGCTCTGGACAAACTCCTCTAGATTCCCCTTGAATGGGTTGAGGTGCCGCGTTGGCTCTCTTGGTTGAATACAAGTGTTAGCAAACAATCCCACGCAAGTATATAATAATATGAGCACAAATGAATATATCAAGCATATAAAGATAGACAATGAGAGTATGCAAGATATAATAAGAGACAAAGAGAGAGATAGTGAGCAATCGCAAACACAAGGGTATGTTTCGAGGTTCGAGCACACTTGCTCTACATCCCCGCCTTCGACACACGAAGGATTTCCACTATGCAAGATCCCAATAGATCTCTCCCCGGTGCCGCAACACCTACAAGCCCTCGGACTCCCTAGTCCCGTACACACGCAAGCCCCACAAGCTTGTCGAGGCCGCACCTCAAATACGGAGTTCGCACCCGAACTCGAAACAACGCGGACACACACGTCCGCCTCCTCAAAGTACAAGAAATGATCTCTTGGTGATCTAAACACTTTGATCACCAACAAAAGCTCTCACTACAACACTCCTATAAGATGAATAGCAATGGATAGCTCGTGTTTGTGTGAGAAAAATAAGGAAGAGAATGGTGGAGGAAAACTCAAAGAATCACTTTAAATACTCTTGATAAAATCTTCCCTTTAGATAGGAAATATTTGCTCTCAAATATGTGGAGAAAACTCTTTTAAAAGGATGGGAAAAACTGGCTCAAGGCTCTCCTAAAATCTTCTTACAAAATAATGAACAAACCCCCAAATTTATAGGCTGTCAAAAATTAGCCGTTGGGGTCTGTCAGACCTGTCGGTCGACCGCCAACGGTCAAGAATCAGACCGTTGGAGCCTCCGGTCGACCGCCCCGGTCGACCCAAAAGAACAGAGAGCACTGCTCTCAGTTCCGGTCGACTCGGTCGGTCGACCGGCCATCTGCCAGGACAAGGCGTGCACGTCGTGTACGTCAGTCGACCGGTCCGGTCGACCGACTTCAGCTCTAGTCGACTTGATAGGTCGACTAGTCGACTTGCTGAAGCCTGAAACTGAAAATCTGGGATTTAAACTAAGGCTTTTTGGTTCATATAAAAATCCCATAAAATACATAAAAATCTACAAAAATAGTTTTACCAATATACTTTGATAAACAAACATGCTTGCACAAAATCAAGGCATGTTATAAAATATTTGGACTATTTTTGTAAGTTAGAAATATTGGTTCAAATGAAAACTTGTATTTTTCTAAAACTTGTTTTTCAAACTTCTTCATGATACAAAAACAAGATATTTTGAATTCATTAAAGCATAGTGTGTATGGATATGATCCACTACACAATTAAGATGAAATATCTATGTTTTTGGCATTAAACTCTAAATATGGTTTTGGTTTAAAACATCTTCATAAGAAATACCAAAAACCAAACATGTATTTTTCCAAAATGAAAGTCTTTTCTAAATCTAAAAATTCTTTTATGAAAAGACAACTAAATCAAGAGTGTGTGTGTGATATATACTTGAGCAATCCACCAACTACTCTATCCTTTACATTTTATCTAAAAACAAAAATCTTATACCTAGATACAAGTCTTGATCTTGAAGTCTTCCCTTGAAGTCTTCTCATCTTCTAGACTTGGTCCAAATACGATCCAACGAGCTTAACTCTTGATGTGGTCTTGATGCATAGGCTCGTGAATCAACCGGTGCTAGCTCCAAAACTTGACTTTAAATCCTTTGTTGAAGCTCCACACCTACTAAGATCTTGATAACAAATCTGTCACTAATTAAATATAAGATCATTAGTAATATAACTACATGAGTTAATCATCATCAAAACTAGAGTGATGGGCCTTTGGGCCAACAGTTAAGAATGTCAAAAGTGGGTGGTGACATGAAATCCATGGTGTGTGTACAAATATTGTGATTAGTCTAAAAAAGATGATCTTTAACTCAAGGTTGTAAGACCCAAATTCAGAGCATTTGGCTCTGATACCAATTGAAGGATCACCTAGAGGGGGGTGAATAGGTGATGGCTAATCTAATGGTCACTAAATGTCAAATAATGCGGAATTAAAAAACTATTATGACCTAAACAAAACACTTTAACTAAACACCACGTATAACACAAGAGTGTTGCCGAATTCCCCGTGAAGGGCTCTGGACAAACTCCTCTAGATTCTCCTAGATAAGGGTTGAGGTGCCGCGTTGGCTCTCTTGGTTAAATACAAGTGTTAGCAAACAAACCCCAAGCATACAACAATATGAGCACACACAGTATATCAAGCATATAAAGATAAGCACAAGATAAGTATGCAAGATATAAACAATTAAGAGACAAAGAGAGAGAGAGAGTGTGTGTGAGCAATCACAAACACAAGGGATTTGTTTCGAGGTTCGAGCACACTTGCTCTACATCCCCGCCTTCGACACACGAAGGATTTCCACTATGCTCGATCCCAATGGATCACTCCTCGGTGCCGCAACACCTACAAGCCCTCGGACTCGCTAGTCCCGTACATACCGCGAGCCCACAAGCTCGCCGAGGCCGCACCTCAAACAAAGAGTTCGCACCCGAACTCGAAACACCGCGGACACACACGTCCGCCTCCTCAAAGTAACAAAGAACAAGTCTTTGGTGATCACAACACTTTGATCACCTAAAAACTATCTCACTACAACACTCCTATAAGATGAATAATCAATGGGTTGCTCAAGTGTTTGTGTGAGAAAATGAGGAAAGAGATGGTGGAGGAAAACTCAAGAAAATCTCTTTTAACACTCTTGATAAAAACTCCCCTTTTGATTGGAAGTATTAGCTCTCAATTTAGTGGAGAAAACTCTTTTAAAGAAGTGAAAAAAAACTGGCTCAAAGTCCACTAAAAATCTTGTAGAAAAACAATGCCCAAACTCCCAAATTTATAAGGCTAGAAAAACTAGCCGTTGGGGTCTGTCAGAACTGCCGGTCGACTGGCCGGTCGACCGCCAACGGTCATTTTTCCGACCGTTGGAGCAACGGTCGACTGCTCGGTCGACTGAGCTACTGGAACAGAGAGCAGAGCTCTCTGCCGGTCGACCGGTCCGGTCGACTAGGGCTTTCCAGAGAGCAGAAGCTCTCTGGCGATCGATCGGGTCGGTCGACCGGCTCTCTAGTGCACAAAGGCGTGCACGCTGTGCATGTCGGTCGACCGTGACGGTCGGCCGACTTCAAGCTGCGGTCGACCATCCTGGTCGACCGGCTGAAGCCTGGTCAGGGATTTTGGGAAAGAAAACTTGGTCATTTTTGGCTAAAATAAAATCCCATAAAATACTGAAAAATCTACAAAAATAGTTTTACCAATATACTTTGATAAACAAACATGCTTGCACAAAATCAAGGCATGTTATAAAATATTTGGACTATTTTTGTAAGTTGGAAATATTGGCTCAAATGAAAAACAGTATTTTCCAAAACTTATTTTTTCAAACTTTATTTTTCCAAAACATCTCCAAATACAAAAACAAGATATTTAAACAACTTTGAAAGTATAGAGTGTATGGATATGATCCACTACACAAACATGGTGAAATATCTATGTTTTTAACATTAAGCTTTAAACTTGGTTTTGGTTAAAAACATGTAAACTTGAATACCAAAACCAAATATGTATTTTTCTAAAAATAGAAAATCTTTTTGTAAAAAACAAAACTATCAAGAGTGTGTGTGTATATGTACTTGAGCAATCCACCAACTGTTGGCCCAAAGGCCTTCCACTCTAGTTTTGATGATTATTAACTCATGTAGTTATGTGTACTAATAATCTTGCAATGTTTAAGTTTCAGATATTTAACAAGATATTAGTTGGTGAAAGCTTCCACACATCTTTCACAAGGTGATTCAAGAGCCTAAGCATCAAAGATGACATCTAGCACTCATTGGAGTCAAGCTTGGTGAATCACGTTTTGGATCGAGTCGGCTTAGAGATTGCGCTCTACAAGAAGACTTCGGTACCATAATTTAGTTTTGTGTTTAGATCCTAATTGTAAAGATTAGATTAGTATGATATGCTCAAGTTCACAACACACACGTTTCATGTTTTGAATATTGGTTTTTGGTTTTTCGGTTTTAGGTTTAACCGATCTTGGTTTTCATGAATGGATAGATCAAAACAAGTTTACATGGTTTAATGTGTATATGATTTGTTCTATATACATGCATGTTTTAATTTCCTAGACAAACTTAGTTTTGAATCCCTTATTCATGTGTTATATGTTTTGGTATTTTTGACAAAACATATTTTGGAATTAACGACAAAAACTATGATATATATTTGTTTCATGTATATTAGATTTCTATCCATATGCATCATGCCTAAATGTTGTTTAATATCATGTTTTTGTACTTGGAAGAGTTTTGGACAAAACGTATTTTCTATTCAAAATCCAAGTTTTAGAAAATACAGTTTTTGGTTTTTGGTAAAAATGATTAGACACAAAAATAGTTCATATTGATTGATATTTTAGCTAAACTTTTTACCACATGTTTATATATCAATGCAAAATGATAAAACTATTTTGGTGATTTTTAGAAAAGATAAAAGAATTTTTAAACATATTTCTAATTGAATTTTTTGTTCCAGGCTTCAACCAAGTCGACTAGTAACCTGACTAGTCGACTAAGGCTGAGGTCGGTCGACCGGGCCGGTCGACCGACGTGCACAAATCTGTGCACGTTTGACAGCTTTGGGACGGTCGACCGGGACGGTCGACCGGACTGAGAGCAGTCTGCTCTCTGTTTGTTTCGGTCGACCGGGCGGTCGACCGGTAGCTGCCAACGGTCAAAAAATGACCGTTGTGCGGTCGACCGGGCGGTCAACCGCCAGGGTATTTATGGCAGTTCTGCTGCCAACGGCTATTTTCTGGATTAGCCTATAAATACCCTTTTGGCAAGAGTTTTTCTTCAAGAATTTTTGGGCTAAAATTTTCATTCTCTCAGGTGTTTTTGCTGCAATCAAAATAGGTTTTTGGATTCAAATTGAACAATCTTTTTGGTGTTTTCATTAGGGTTTGAAAAATCAAAGAAAAGGGTTTTGGAAAAAGCTTTTGAATTGAACTTCTCTATCTTGGTTTCATTTATTTCCCAAAGATTTTCTTTGAGTTGCTGGTTTCAAATCCCTTGGTTTTCTCCACACTTGAGCTAAAATCTACTATCTTCTCTATAGGATTTTGTATGAGAAAAAGAGATTGTTTTGTGGTTGTTGTTTTAGCCACTAAGTTCAAAAGAAAAGAGATCTTTGTAAGAGAGAGTTTTTGGTCTTTTGACTACTCAGAGATTACTTGTATTGGTGCTTGTGATACTGGGTACTCCTGTGGAGTGGGTACGCCAGTGATTGTGTAACTGTCTTTGTGACAAATTAGTGGATTAGAATCCTTCATGGGGAAGGCGGGGATGTAGAGCTGGGTGCTCGAACCTCGATAACATATCTTGGTGTTTGCGCTTGTTCTATTGACTCTATCTCTCTATCTCTCTCTCTTTACTTTGTGTATTGTGCAAATTGCTATATCTTATACTTGCTTGTGTGTGCATCATTGTTGTAATTGCAATTAGTTTTTAAATTCCACATTAAGTTCACTAGATTAGCATCGTCACCTATTCACCCCCCCTCTAGGTGACTTTTCAATTGGTATCAGAGCTAGCGCCCTGATATTTAGGTTTAACCACCTAGGAGTGAGATCTTGGTTTGTTAATCTTCATTTGCATTGTCATTTGCACACATATTAGTTTGCACTCATGGATAGCCCTCCTATGTTTAATTTTGCTAGACATGATATTTGGATAGCCAAGATGAGTAGTCATTTAAAAAGCCTAGGACATCTAGCTTATCAAACCTCTACACAAGAATCCTTCTCAAATAGTAGCAAGCATAAAAAGGCCAATGCATTAGTACTTAGGGCACTTAGAGCATCTCTCAATGAAAATCTTCTACATGTTTTTGATCGATATGATTCGGCTTTTGCAGTTTGGAGCATGTTGTCATCTCCCGAGCTTCCAAAGATTATCAACAAGATAAGGAGATCTAGGAGAGACATATCCGAAGAACCTTGCTTTATGGTCCATGGGAATGACTCCCATGAGGTACAATCGGATTCTCAAATAGATGATAGCTCTAGTTCCTGTTGTCATGGATGTTTTGAAGTTCAAACTTTAAATATGGAACTTGTTCAAAAGCTTGAGAATTTGTTAGAAAAACATGATTTGTTGAAAGATGATAATCTTGTTTTGAAAAATGAATTAAAGGATTTATGCTCTACTTTTGAAACTGTTTTGCAAGAGAAGGGAGAGATTGCTAGTGAACGTGACTCACTAAGATCTCAACTAGACCTTGCCCTAAATGAAATTGAAGTTTTAAAAGGCAAAAATGATTGTGATGATGTTATGAAAAACAATAAGGTTTTATCTTCTAAATTGGATCTTGTTTTAAAAGATAACCTTGTTTTGAAAAATGAAATTGATTTCATACAAAAGAATTGGATTTGGTTTTGAATAAAAATAAATCTTTGCAAAATGATATTGATATTCATGTTTGCCATGCTAACATAGCTTCTACTTCTAGCACTTCCATTGCATGCTCCACTATATCTTCTAGCATTGAAAATGATATAAATAATTTGAAGAAAAGTGTTGATTGTTTGGGCTCCACTTTGAGCCAATGTGCTTTAAATCACACTCGTTTGGAATCCTTGGTTCGTAAGAAACAAGCTCCAACTATGCATGCACACCCATCACGGCATACACATGCTCATCACGGACACAATCATAACATGTATGCTCATAAGTACACTTGTACACATTGTGGTCGAAAAGGCCACCTTGCTAGATTTTGCTATGATAGATTACATATTGAAAATTTAGCAACTAATCTTGTTTGGGTTAGGAGAGATACTAACCCCCGTGGACCCACAAGAAAATGGGTACCAAGATCCACCTCTTTGATGTTTGATGTAGGTGGAGGCTCTCGCATAACGTGAGAGTGTTGGTGCCTTGAGGTGGATGCATTCTAAGCTAAAAGGAGAACCATTTGGATGCTTCACTCTCAAGGAGATTAGGTGGGAGGACCACCGGGTGTTTTGGAGACATGGAGAGTTGCCCCTTCGATTTTGGTAACAATCCCTTACTCCATTTAGTGTTTACATGCTTTTTACGTTCATTCTTTTTTTTTGCATGTTGTGTTTTGTTATGCTTATGCCATGTTCATTAGATTAAGGTTGTACATGTTTAGCTACTTGAGCACCCATGCTTCATATGGATCTATACTTAGTGTCTCACCTTGTTTAAACTAACATGTATGCTCTAGATCTAGTGCACATGCATATGCATAATGATCATTTGATGTTCATGATTGTATGACTTTCATTTTAATGATTCATGTTTTGAATAGTGTGTTTATTGCTATGCATGTATTGCAATTTGATATCTCCATTGTTTAGATGAATCCATAATTTGTGTTTTCACAATTGTTTTGATATTATGTATATCTTGATTCTTATAGCATGTGGATTTACATAATAATCATTTTTAGAATATTGTTGATTTATGACTCGTTTTATGCTTAATGATTTGGATATATGCTTAGATGTTAGTTTTCATTAAAACTAGGATTTATACTTGTACATAGAATGGGCCACAAATAAACCTGTATATATGTTTGTGCTTGGATGCCTATTTGTACCTATTAGATGTTCTAGTATAGTCTAGTTTTGATGATTCATGCATTCAAACATGTATTCCTATTTTTGATGTGTTTTCTATGATTAAGTGTTTTCACTTCATGTATATGTCTATTTTGCCAAACCTTAAGATATACATGTATGCCCCTTGAGTCATTTGCTTTTCATGCAAATCTATATTTTGGACTCAATTGTGTTTAGGGATATGTATGTATACTTTTGTTTTGTCAAAACATACATATGCCTTGGAGTTTAATTTGTTATGAAGATTTTCGTGTCATTGAGGAAATTTCCTTTAGTAATGAAGATTTAGTTTTTCATGTGTTCATATTTTAAAGGAATTTCAATCGAGCTTGATTGTCCATTTTCATGATGACATGTTTCACACAATACTTGTACACTCACCTTAGTTGATGTTTTCTCATGACTTAGTTTTCATGAGTATAATTTGTGCCATATGGATTTTGAGTGTTTAAGTGATCATGTGATTTTCATGTTTCATGAAAAATCTTTGTATTTTATCTTGAAGGATTTCGTACTAGTTGACTCATATAACTAGTTCGTATTCTTCAATTTGGTAGAGTTTTTCAAACAAACTATAATTTCAAATCTATTTTTGAAAACCCCTACCATTCATGGGCGGTTGGATGGGAGATCATGCTCATGTATGCTTAATAGTGTAAATCATTTTAAACTTGATCATGAAATGGGTGGTAGTTGATATGAGTCATACACTTGATCTTATTGTTGTTTCAATTGGTATCATTGAATTCTTTCAATTGGTATCAATCTTGACATCCTTTTGTATACTCATATATGTTTTGTTTTATATATGTATGCTTACACTTCATATAGTATCAATTTCAATTGGTATCTATTTCTTACATACATATATAGATAATTTATTTGTGCTTATTATATCCCTATATCTTGAAGCACAAATTTTGGTTATGTTAAGCTTGAGTTTTTCAATTGGTATCCATATACAAGCTTTATCATAATTTTAAGATTGCTAAGCTTGAATTTTTAATGAATATCATGTTTCAATTGATTTAATTTTTCAATTGGTATCTTATTTCAAGCCTATGCATATTTTCTTTTGGTATTTCATAAAGGGGGAGAAAACTCGTATTTTATATTTCAATTGGTATTTGGTTTACCATTGTTTTTGTTTCCCACTCCCTAACTTTATGATATTAAAGTAATTGGTATCATATGCTTATAATGAAAAATATCTATTGGTATCAAGTTTACATTACTTGTTTTCATTTTGATATAAAATGTTATTTTGTTTCAATGCCTTGTTTTATTTCAAATAGGATTTGGCATTTCTCAAAGTTTGTTATTTTCAATTGATATCATATTGACTTTGGTTTTACCCCTTAGAATAATTTATTGCTTCTTTGTTTTGAACATTTAGGGGGAGAAGTATTTATTTTCATTATGTTTGTTTTTACCCCTTTGTTGATGATTGACAAAAAGGGGGAGAAGAATTTGTAATTTATATGCATGGTTGATTTATGCATATGTTTTAGTTAGTTTTCATTAGTAATAATATGTTGGTTTCAATATTATTGTTTTATTGGTATCAAGAGCATGTTTCATTGTTTATGTTTTATTTTAATTGGTATCCAGAACATGTTTATATGTGTTTAAGAACATTCATTGCATATCTTATATGTTTTATTGTTATGCATGAGTTAAGAGGGAGCTTCTTTGAAGCTTTACTTTAATCCATGCATATATAACTCCATGAGTTTTGTCATCATCAAAAAGGGGGAGATTGTTGGCCCAAAGGCCTTCCACTCTAGTTTTGATGATGATTAACTCATGTAGTTATGTGTACTAATAATCTTGCAATGTTTAAGTTTCAGATATTTAACAAGATATTAGTTGGTGAAAGCTTCCACACATCTTTCACAAGGTGATTCAAGAGCCTAAGCATTAAAGATGACATCTAGCACTCATTGGAGTCAAGCTTGGTGAATCACGTTTTGGATCGAGTCGGCTTGGAGATTGCGCTCTACAAGAAGACTTCGGTACCATAGTTTAGTTTTGTGTTTAGATCCTAATTGTAAAGATTAGATTAGTATGATATGCTCAAGTTTACAACACACACGTTTCATGTTTTGAATATTGGTTTTTGGTTTTTCGGTTTTAGGTTTAACCGATCTTGGTTTTCATGAATGGATAGATCAAAACAAGTTTACATGGTTTAATGTGTATATGATTTGTTCTATATACATGCATGTTTTAATTTCCTAGACAAACTTAGTTTTGACTCCCTTATTCATGTGTTATATGTTTTGGTATTTTTGACAAAACATATTTTGGAATTAACGACAAAAACTATGATATATATTTGTTTCATGTATATTGGATTTCTATCCATATGCATCATGCCTAAATGTTGTTTAATATCATGTTTTTGTCCTTGGAAGAGTTTTGGACAAAACGTATTTTCTATTCAAAATCCAAGTTTTAGAAAATACAGTTTTTGGTTTTTGGTAAAAATGATTAGACACAAAAATAGTTCATATTGATTGATATTTGAGCTAAACTTTTTACCACATGTTTATATATCAATGCAAAATGATAAAACTATTTTTGGTGATTTTCAGAAAAGATAAAAGAATTTTTAAACATATTTCTAATTGAATTTTTTGTTCCAGGCTTCAACCAAGTCGACTAGTAACCTGACTAGTCGACTAAGGCTGAGGTCGGTCGACCGGGCCGGTCGACCGACGTGCACAAAGCTGTGCACGTTTGACAGCTTTGAGACGGTCGACCGGGACGGTCGACCGGGACGGTCGACCGGACTGAGAGCAGTCTGCTCTCTGTTTGTTTCGGTCGACCGGGCGGTCGACCGGTAGCTGCCAACGGTCAAAAAATGACCGTTGTGCGGTCGACCGCCAGGGTATTTATGGCAGTTCTGCTGCCAACGGCTATTTTCTGAATTAGCCTATAAATACCCTTTTGGCAAGAGTTTTTCTCCAGGAATTTTTAGGCTAAAATTTTCATTCTCTCAGGTGTTTTTGCTGCAATCAAAATAGGTTTTTGGATTCAAATTGAACAATCTTTTTGGTGTTTTCATTAGGGTTTGAAAAATCAAAGAAAAGGGTTTTGGGAAAAGCTTTTGAATTGAACTTCTCTATCTTGGTTGAAAAGTCACCTAGAGGGGGGGTGAATAGGTGACGATGCTAATCTAGTGAACTAAATGCGGAATTTAAAAACTTAATGCAAATTACACTCAAGTGTGATCAATAAATGATACACACACAACCAAGCCAAGCAAATATGAATGAGCAATATAAATAGATGCAAGGCACAAAGTAAAGAGAGACTTAGAGAGAGTCAATGGATCAAGCGCAAACAACAAGATATGTTCCGAGGTTCGAGCACCCAGCTCTACATCCCCGCCTTCGACACACGAAGGATTTCCAATCCACTAGCTTGTCCACAAAGGACTCCCACAAAGGGAACCTCCACCGAGGATTTGGGGCAATCACAATACAAGGAGTACCCAACTCCTCTCCTTACAAACACAACCTCCTCTTGAGGCAAACTCCAAACCAACTACAACCTCCTCCTTGAGGCAAGCACAACCCAATACAAAGATCACCTCACAACCTTGAGGGATACAACCCAATAGCCAAACTTCCTTAATACAATGAGGGAAAGGCACAAAGCCAAGCTAAAGATAGGGTTTACAACTTAGTGGTTTCAAACAACAACCACAAAACAATCTCTTTTTCCCACACAAAATCCTATAGAAAAGATAGTAGATTTTAGCTCAAGTGTGGAGAAAACCAAGGGATTTGAAACCAGCAACTCAAAGAAAATCTTTGGGAAATAAATGAAACCAAGATAGAGAAATTCAATTCAAAAGCTTTTCCCAAAACCCTTTTCTTTGATTTTCAAACCCTAAAGAAAATACAAAAAAGATTGTTCAAATCAAGCTCAAAAACTTCTTTTTAATGCTGTAAAAACACCAGAGAGTATGTAAAAATTCGCACAAAAATTCTTAGAGAAAAACTCTTGCAAATGGGGTATTTATAGGCTAATCCAGAAAATAGCCGTTGGCTGTAATTTTTGCCAGAATTACCCTGACGGTCGACCGCCCAACGGTCAATTTTTGACCCGTTGGCGCTAGCGGTCGACCGCCCGGTCGACCCAAACAAACAGAGAGCAAACCTGCTCTCAGTCGGTCGACCGGCACGGTC
Source organism: Agave tequilana (assembly GCA_038442645.1). Classification (NCBI taxonomy): domain Eukaryota; kingdom Viridiplantae; phylum Streptophyta; class Magnoliopsida; order Asparagales; family Asparagaceae; genus Agave; species Agave tequilana. The sequence goes on from JAVJIF010013275.1 coordinate 102,528, forward strand.
GACCGGCTAAAGGTGTAGCCAGCGTGCACATTTCTGTGCACGTCGATCGACCCATACGGTCGACCGTCTACATGGTGCGGTCGACCGTACCGGTCGACCGATCAGCCTGGCAGACACCAAAACAGGTCAGAAATCTGGGGAAATAAATGTCCAATAAATTCTTATAAACTACTAAAAATCCCCAAAAATAGTTTTGTCAAATTGCATTGATATATAAACATGTGATAAAAGTTTTGACTCAAATATCAAGCAATTAAAACTATTTTTATGTCTTTTCATTTTTACCAAAAACCAAAAACTGTATTTTCTAAAACTTGAATTTTGAATAGAAAATACGTTTTGTCCAAAACACTTCCAGATACAAAAACATGATAATTAAACACTTTGAAGCATGATGCATATGGATAGAAATCCAATATACATGAAACAAATATATATATCATAGTTTTTGTCATTAATTCCAAAATATGTTTTGTCAAAAATACCAAAACATAAAACTCATGAAGTAGACTATCAAACTAAGTTTGTTTAAGCAATAGAAGCAAGCATTGAAAATAGAACAAATCATATAAACACTAAACCATGTAAACTTGTTTTGATATAAAATCTATTCATGAAAACCAAGATCGGTTAAACCTAAAACCAAAAAACCGAAAACCAATATTCAAAACATGAGACGTGTGTGTTGTGAACTTGAGCTTATCATACTATTCTAATCTTTACAATTAGGATCTAAACTCAAAACTAAACTATGGTACCGATGTCTTCTTGTAGAGCGCAATCTCCAAGCCGACTCGATCCAAAACTCTTTGATCCACCGAGCAAGTGCTATATATGATCTTTGACGCTTGGGCTCTTGAATCAACATGTGGGTAGCTTCCAAATCATCTTGTTGAACCTCAATCACTTACTAATAACTTGATTAAAGATCTGAAACTAAAATCACAAGATTATTAGTACACATAACTACATGAGTTAATCATCATCAAAACTAGAGTGGAATGCCTTTGGGCCAACAATCTCCCCCTTTTTGATGATGACAAAACTCATGGAGTTATATATGCATGGATTAAAGTAAAGCTTCAAAGAAGCTCCCCCTTAACTCATGCATAACAATAAAACATATAAGATATGCAATGAATGTTCTTAACCCCATATAAACATGTTCTGGATACCAATTAAAATAAAACATAAACAATGAAACATGCTCTTGATACCAATAAAACAATAATATTGAAACCAACATATTATTACTAATGAAAACCAACTAAAACATATGCATAAATCAACCATGCATATAAACTACAAATTCTTCTCCCCTTTTTGTCAATCATCAACAAAGGGGTAAAAACAAACATAATGAAAACAAATACTTCTCCCCCTAAATCTTCAAAACAAAGAAGCAATTAATTATTCCAAGGGGTAAAACAAGGTCAATATGATATCAATTGAAAATAACAAACTTTGAGAAATGCCAAATCCTATTTGAAATAAAACAAGGCATTGAAACAAAATAACATTTTATATCAAAATGAAAACGTGTTATGTAAACTTGATACCAATAGATAATAAGAAATTGATACCAAATTTAAGGAAACAAATAACATCTTGATACCAAAAGAAGATATTTTTCATTATAAGCATATGATACCAATTACTTTAATATCATAAAGTTAGGGAGTGGGAAACAAAAACAATGGTAAACCAAATACCAGTTGAAATATAAAATACGAGTTTCTCCCCCTTTATGAAATACCAAAAGAAAATATGCATAGGCTTGAAATAAGATACCAATTGAAGATTAAATCAATTGAAACATGATATTCATTAAAAATTCATGCTTAGCAATTTTAAAATTATGATAAAGCTTGTATATGGGTACCAATTGAAAAACTCAAGCTTAACATAACCAAAATTTGTGCTTCAAGATATAGGGATATAATAAGCACAAATAAATCATCTATATATGTATGTAAGAAATAGATACCAATTGAAATTGATACTATATGAAGTGTAAACATACATATATAAAACAAAACATATATGAGTATACAAAAGGATGTCAAGATTGATACCAATTGAAAGAATTCAATGATACCAATTAAAACAACAATAAGATCAAGTGTATGACTCATATCAACTATACCTCCCAATCATGGTTCAAGATTTAAATGATTTTCATTTTAAAGTATACATGAACATGATCTCCCATCCAACCGCCCATGCATGGTAGGGGTTTTCAAAAATAGATTTAGAATTATAATTAGTTTGAAAAACTCTACCAAATTGAAGAATACGAACTAGTTATATGAAAATTTGAAAACTAGCACGTAATCCTTCAAGTGAGGAATAACAAAAAAAATATTTTTCATGAAAACACATGTAAATCACATGATCACTAAACACTCAAAGTCCATAAAGCTCATTCAAATTCTCATGAAAACAAATCATGAGTAAACATTAAATAGGGTGAGTGTACAAGTGTTGTGTGAAACATATCATCATGAAAATGGACAATCAAGCTCGATTGAAATTTCTTTAAAATATGAACACATGAAAAACTAAATCTTCATTACTAAAGGAAATTTCCTCAATGACACGAAAATCATCAAATTAAACTCCAAGGCATATGTATGTTTTGACAAAACAAAAGTATACATACATATCCCTAAACACAATTGAGTCCAAAATATAGATTTGCATGAAAAGCAAATGACTCAAGGGGCATACATGTATATCTTAAGGTTTGGCAAAATAGACATATACATGAAGTGAAAACACTTAATCATAGAAAACACATCAAAAATAGGAATACATGTTTGAATGCATGAATCATCAAAACTAGACTATACTAGAACATCTAATGGGTACAAATAGGCATCCAAGCACAAACATATATAAAGGTTTATTTGTGGCCCATTCTATGTACAAGTATAAATCCTAGTTTTAATGAAAACTAACATCTAAGTATATATCCAAATCATTAAGCATAAAACGAGTCATAAATCAACAATATTCTAAAAATGATTATTATGTAAATCCACATGCTATAAGAATCATAAAATACATGATCAAAACATGTGGCTATACAACACAAGTTATTTATCAAAACATGAATCATTAAAAAAAATCATAGTCAACCATATGATTTGCATGACAAAGACATGTGCATTGAACCTATGATAAACATGATAGCTAAAACATAAAGAGAACACAAGGGTCCATACTAAACATGGGTGTCTCAATAACTAATCATGTAAAGCATAAGTCTAATAAACATGGCAAATATCATACTAATCATGAAATAATGAAACATGATTCAATAAGAACAAAAATCATAAACATCCAAATGGTCATAATGCATATGCATGTGCATTAGATCTAGGGCATACATGTTTGTTTAAACAATGCGAGAACACTAAATATAGATCCATATAAGACATAGGTGCTCAAGTAACTACACATGTATAACACTATTCTAAAGAGCATGGCATAAGCATAATGAACAATAAAACATGACATGCTATAAATAGATGATCATTAAAAGCATGCAATAAAAAATGGGAGTTAGAGAATGATACCAAAACCGATGAAGATGCATCTCTAGTTCTCCAAACCACGGTGGTCCTCCCACTTAATCTCCTTGAGAGTGAAGCATCCAATGGTTCTCCTTTTAGCTTAGAATGCATCCACCTCAAGGCACCAACACTCTCACGTTATGCGAGAGCCTCCACCTACATCAAACATCAAAGAGGTGGATCTTGATACCCATTTTCTTGTGGGTCCACGGGGGTTAGTATCTCTCCTAACCCAAACAAGATTAGTTGCTAAATTTTCAATATGTAATCTATCATAGCAAAATCTAGCAAGGTGGCCTTTTCGACCAGAATGTGTACAAGTGTACACATGAGCATACATGTTATGATTGTGTCCGTGATGAGCATGTGTATGCCGTGTAGGGTGTGCATGCATAGTTGGAGCTTGTTTCTTGCGAACCAAGGATTCCAAACGAGTGTGATTTAAAGCACATTGGCTCAAAGTGGAGCCCAAACAATCAATACTTTTCTTCAAATTATTTATATCATTTTCAATGCTTGAAGATAAAGTGGAGCATGCTATAGGTGTGCAAGAAGTGGAAGCTACACTAGCATGACAAACATGAATATCAATATCATTTTGCAAAGATTTATTTTTATTCAAAACCAAATCCAATTCTTTAGTAATTGCATCAATATCATTTTTCAAAGTGAGATTTCTCTTTAAAAGTAAAATCCAATTTTGAAGATAAAATCTCATTGTGCTTTACAACATCATCACAATCATTTTTGTTTTTTAAAAATTCATTTACCTTTAAAGCAAGTTCGAGTTGAGATTTAAGTGAGTCACATTCACTTGCAATCTCTTCCTTCTCTTGCAACATCAATTCAAAATTAGAGCATAAATCCTTTAATTCATTTTTCAAAACAAGATTATCATCTTTCAACAAATCATGTTCTTCTAACAAATTCTCAAGCTTTTGAACAAGTTCCATATTCAAAGTTTGAACTTCAAAACATCCATGACAATAGGAACTAGAGCTATCATCTATTTGAGAATCCGATTGTACCTCAAGGGAGTTCTTCCTTGGACCATGAGGCATTGCTCTTCGGACTTTTCTCTCTTAGATCTCCTCATCTTGTTGATAATCCTTGGAAGCTCGGGAGAAGTCAAGATGCTCCAAACTGCAAAAGCTGAATCATAACGATCAAAAACATGTAATAAATGTTCATTTAGAGATGCTCTAAGTGCCCTAAGTGCTAATGCATTGGCCTTCTTATGCTTGCTACTTTTTGGAGGGATTCTATGGTAATGGCTTGATAAACTAGATGTCCTAGGTCTTTTAAATGTTTAGTCATATTAGCCTTCCAAGCATCAAATCTAAAATGATCAAACATAGGAGGGCTAGCCATAAGTGCAAACTAAATGTGTGCAAATGAAAATGCAAATGAAGATTAGCAAACCAAGATCTCACTCCTAGGTGGTTAAACCTAAATATCAGGAGCGCTAGCTCTGATACCAATTGAAAAGTCACCTAGAGGGGGGGGTGAATAGGTGACGATGCTAATCTAGTGAACTAAATGCGGAATTTAAAAACTTAATGCAAATTACACTCAAGTGTGATCAACAAATGATACACACACAACCAAGCCAAGCAAATATGAATGAGCAATTAAATAGATGCAAGGCACAAAGTAAAGAGAGAGTTAGAGAGAGTCAATGGATCAAGCGCAAACAACAAGATATGTTCCGAGGTTCGAGCACCCAGCTCTACATCCTCGCCTTCGACACACGAAGGATTTCCAATCCACTAGCTTGTCCACAAAGGACTCCCACAAAGGGAACCTCCACCGAGGATTTGGGGCAATCACAATACAAGGAGTACCCAACTCTCTCCTTACAAACACAACCTCCTCTTGAGGCAAACTCCAAACCAACTACAACCTCCTCCTTGAGGCAAGCACAACCAATACAAAAATCACCTCACAACCTTGAGGGATACAACCCAATAGCCAAACTTTCTTAACACAATGAGGGAAAGGCACAAAGCCAAGCTAAAGATAGGGTTTACAACTTAGTGGTTTCAAATAACAACCACAAAACAATCTCTTTTTCCCACACAAAATCCTATAGAAAAGATAGTAGATTTTAGCTCAAGTGTAGAGAAAACCAAGGGATTTGAAACCAGCAACTCAAAGAAAATCTTTGGGAAATAAATGAAACCAAGATAGAGAAGTTCAATTCAAAAGTTTTTCCCAAAACCCTTTTCTTTGATTTTCAAACCCTAAAGAAAACAAAAAAAGATTGTTCAAATCAAGCTCAAAAACTTCTTTTTAATGCTGTAAAAACACCAGAGAGTATGTAAAAATTCGCACAAAAATTCTTAGAGAAAAACTCTTGCAAATGGGGGTATTTATAGGCTAATTCAGAAAATAGCCGTTGGCTGTAATTTTTGCCAGAATTACCCTGACGGTCGACCTCCCGGTCGACCGCCCAACGGTCAATTTTGACCCGTTGGCGCTAGCGGTCGACCGCCCGGTCGACCCAAACAAATAGAGAGCAAACCTGCTCTCAGTCGGTCGACCGGCACGGTCGACCGGCTAAAGGTGTAGCCAGCGTGCACATTTCTGTGCACGTCGGTCGACCCATACGGTCGACCGTCTACATGGTGCGGTCGACCGTACCGGTCGACCGATCAGCCTGGCAGACACCAAAACAGGTCAGAAATCTGGGGAAATAAATGTCCAATAAATTCTTATAAACTACTAAAAATTCCCAAAAATAGTTTTGTCAAATTGCATTGATATATAAACATGTGATAAAAGTTTTGACTCAAATATCAAGCAATTAAAACTATTTTTATGTCTTTTCATTTTTACCAAAAACCAAAAACTGTATTTTCTAAAACTTGAATTTTGAATAGAAAATACGTTTTGTCCAAAAAACTTCCAGATACAAAAACATGATAATTAAACACTTTGAAGCATGATGCATATGGATAGAAATCCAATATACATGAAACAAATATATATATCATAGTTTTTGTCATTAATTCCAAAATATGTTTTGTCAAAAATACAAAACATAAAACTCATGAAGTAGACTATCAAACTAAGTTTGTTTAAGCAATAGAAGCATGCATGTATATAGAACAAATCATATATACACTAAACCATGTAAACTTGTTTTGATATAAAATCTATTCATGAAAATCAAGATCGGTTAAACCTAAAACCGAAAAAACCGAAAACTAATATTCAAAACATGAGACGTGTGTGTGTGTTGTGAACTTGAGCTTATCATACTATTCTAATCTTTACAATTAGGATCTAAACCCAAAACTAAACTATGGTACCGATGTCTTCTTGTAGAGCGCAATCTCCAAGCCGACTCGATTCAAAACTCTTTGATCCACCGAGCAAGTGCTATATATGATCTTTGACGCTTGGGCTCTTGAATCAACATGTGGGTAGCTTCCAAATCATCTTGTTGAAGCTAATCACTTACTAATAACTTGATTAAAGATCTGAAACTAAAATCACAAGATTATTAGTACACATAACTACATGAGTTAATCATCATCAAAACTAGAGTGGAAGGCCTTT